>JAXQKI010000088.1:0-217351 GCA_037042415.1 Diutina sp. Y7414
GTTCTAGCATCAACGCAAAAGCGTATGTTTGGTTCTAGCATCAACGCAAAGCGTATGTTTGGTTCTAGCATCAACGCCAAGCGTATGTTTGGTTCTAGCATCAAGCGTATGTTTGGTTCTAGCGTATGTTTGGTTCTAGCATCAACGCAAAGCGTATGTTTGGTTCTAGCATCAATCAACGCAAAGCGTATGCTCTGGTGTTCGCCTCTAACGATTTCGTGCGGTCTACCATTGCCGGTGTATTCCCATTATTCGCCAGACCCTTGTTCTTGAACTTGAAAACCAAGCGCTTCCTTGTAGGCTGGGGTCTGTCAGTGCTTGGTTTCATCTGCGTGGGCATGATCGCCATTCCCGTGACGTTCTTACTTATCGGGCCGAGGTTGAGAGCTCGCTCGAAGTATGCAGCGAAGTGGTAGTCGCTTGAGCTTCAGGGGTAATAAAATTTATACATATGACTGCATGCGTTAATGATTTAATCTAATGACAAAACTAAATTTGTACATGAATCTATCAGTTAATGCTTGTAGGTAGTACAATGAGATATAAATGAAACTTATGAATTAATTGCCAACGTCATCGATGATGTAGAGAGTAAATCGGGACATGTAAAAGATTTTTCTTTCAGTTTCACTTTCAAGATAGAATGTAGCATATTCTTAATTTTTTGAGTTTGATTGGTGTTAGGCTTGAGAAGATAATTCTGTCATATTGAAAGTTATTTAGCAGTATTTATAGACCAAAAAGCTGAGTAATAGACCCAGCTGGCTGGTCCAACTAAAAGAGTAATAGTCCAGCATAAAAAGACACGTGGGGGTAAGGTCGGGACTTAGCTGGCCGACAACGAGGACGATCCCGTCCTCATGTGCAGCTTCATTCTAACAATTGGCATACCAACTGGTGAAAGGTTTCAAAAAACACATGGTCCCTAGCGGGATCGAACCGCTGATCTTGGCGTTATTAGCACCACGCCTTAACCAACTGGGCCAAGGGACCATTTTTGAAACATCACCGAATGTGGTTGACCACAAAATAATGTTGTAAAGATGTTATCAAAATTCTTTACTTGGGCGGTTGACAGCTGTCCCTAACTGTTTTTCATGCTATAATTCAATTTCTGTTTCATGATGTAACAACATTTGAGAAGAGAAGTATCCGTAAGTGGCACTAAATGCAAATGAAAAACTTTTTGATGAATAAAGGGGAGTACAGTCGTAGGTGGACCTTCAAACAGTATTAAATTTTGATTCAATGCAAACAATCAAAGCATAGAACTGATGTTGTACTTATTTCAGAGACGAATTTTAAAAAATATCGAAAAGTACTCTACTACCTTAATGCTAAAGCTGGTTTATAAGAAAACAAAAATGGCCAGAGGCGGCTCTAGGGTCGGATGACCTCGATGGTAAGTCACTGTTCATGATCAAGAATTACCAAGGTAAACTGTATGTATTCAATTGGGAGTGAGTATCCACTAATTAAGTATCTAAATTCGTAACCTCCATGGTTGAGGGTCGTAGAGCTTTGTAGAATTCTGTTTAAAATCAAGTCGTATTGCAAAGATGGCTTGGCGGATTTTAAGTATTGCAAAGATGGCTTGGCGAATACACGGTCTAATAAGGTCAAAGATGGCAATACGTCAGCATGCCAATATCTTCAGAATGATAATCGTGTGAATAACAGTCGCTGACGATAATGATGGTTATCGAAAGTTCGCGTACGATGGTTTTGATATAGAGGGTTCGTTCTGGTGCATAACTCTTTTTATATGTGACTCGAAGCGAGGTCAACTTTCCACAGTTTGTGAAAGCGTGAAGATTTTTTAAATTTTTCCTAAATTCATCTTTTCATCATCAACATTTCATCATGACGAGTACCCCTCAATTAATTATCCAATTCAACTGAAACCGAAAACATATGTCCTCCACCAATATGCCAGCAGTGTAAAACCATCGAAGACGAAATTTGAAAAAATAGATTGAAGGGAGAAATCCAAAAAATTAAATTCTCCCGAGCGTGAGTCGAACACGCGACCTTGAGATGACAATACCATTACAGTCTCACGCTCTACCAGCTAAGCTATCGAGAGGAATTTTGAAATTTTACAAAACTGGAAAGAGACACCAGCACAACCACTATTGGTTTATGCTTACACTGGAAAAAAACATGGATAGATCAATTCCTATTTGACTTCCACTAATATACGAAACTTAATGAACTTAAGAGCTTGTTGCAGCGTTTCGTTCCACTCTAGGCATCGCACATGCTGATGGTACATTGCCAGGCAAACAAAATGCATCTATCAGGAGGTACAAGATTAGATAGATCTGATGACACTGTACATATATTTATAGGGAGTGCAAGATTATCAGTAATTTGGGAGCAAGTCAGCCATAATTTGAATTCAACAACCGAAACCATACAAATGGGTCCAACCTAGGTAAGATTAACATCTGCTGAGACCTGCTATGCAACAGTAGGTGCTCTTGACGAATCTGATATAGGGAAGGCGTTGTCTTCATCAGCTAACGCTGCGTTAAACAACGACAGCCGGACAAACACCAAAGCTATTCAAAAACCAATCGAGTTGTACAAATCGGGAAACAATTCTAATTATTTCAAGTCTCAGGGGAATTTGTGGACATATTGAAAAAAGATCTTTAGCAAATGCAGCAAATGACATCAAACCTTTCTTCAACCTTACATTTGATTTCATCACTTCGTAAAGTCAATGAGTTTTCATCAATTTTAGTTCCAACTCTCTAAAATTGAGCTTTTCAAGCACCACTATCGGTTCATTCTTATCAGGTAGCGCAGACGTGACAGCCCTGAAGCGGCGATACTTGTGTTTGTCATTGAATTCTTCAGCATCCAGGTCATGCACCAAAACCACTTGTTGTAAGTCACAACCCTGACATTTGTTGATCTTCTTGTAGTACCAAGTTTGGTTCACCCATCTGATAGCATACACAAGGGTTACTAACACAGGCACTTCAACAAGAGGCCCCACTGTCGCGGCCATGGCCTCTTTGGAATCGACGCCAAAGATAGAGCCTGCTACCGCAATCGCCAATTCGAAGTTGTTTGAGGCCGCTGTGAATGCTTGTGTGACCATTTGTGGATAAGGGACGCAATAATGACGGCACCCAATGACAACCGCTGTAAAGAGTACTAAGAAGTAGATTAACAAGGGAACGACAACTCGAAAGACGGGCCCAATATTGTCAACGATAGCATGACCTTGCAGAGCAAACAACACGATGATAACGTACAACAAAGCAAGTAATGAAGTAGGTCCAATGAGTTTCATGGTCTTGTCGTAAATCCCTAACATCTTTGTACCAATTCTGGTGACAAATCCAGCAGCCATGGGAATCCCCAAGAAAACCAACACTGACCGGATGGCAGGCCATATAGCAAGCTTCATGTCATCATACCCACCAAGGTATTTACCATAAACGTACACCAACGGTCCGTAGAGCGCGATCTGAAGCAACAGATTTATCAACACCAACGTAGCACATAACTGCTGGTCCCCTCCTGCCAACTCGTTCCAAATCATCACCATCGCGATGCAACGGGCTGTGCCAACAATGATTACTCCAACTCTAAACTCCAATAAGTCAGGAAGGGTTGCCCAACCCAAGCCAATCATCAAGAAAGGGGCGACCACCCAATTTACAACCAACAGGGCAGCAACGTACTTCCAGTTTATACGTTTGAACTGACTGGGAGAGTAATCAATCTTACACAATACGGGAAACATCATCCAGATCATGCCAACCAAAATAGGAACAGGAACATCAGCGAATCGAGCATGGTCGAGCTTCTCCCTCACCTGAGGAACAAAGTAACCAAGGATGACCCCCACAGCCATAGATACCGCGATCCAGACTGGTAGAAGGGTATTTATGACACCCAAGTCCCGAAACATTTCTCTTATCATCATATCGTTAAAGTTGATGAGATGGGATGAGGCTGAGGCGGTTGAGCATTTTCGTTCATGCATGTTGCGCTATATTAATTACAGTTACAGGGCCGACAGATTTTACTCAGATTGTAAGCAAATTTATTTATCAGACCCTGAATATGATATGTAAGCTATCTCCCAGGTATTCGTTTTTTAAGAGGTGTCCATAGAGCATAGTCTGTGACTACTCACACCGTAGCACCTGCGCTAACAGGGTGGGGTCATCACGTGGGAGGTCACGCAGTGCTACACCATGGCAACAGATTAACTGAAGCCAGGAAATAATGAATAGATTAGAGCATTTTATTTGAAGTAGTTTTCTTTCTGATGCTTTTTAGGTGGTCACTGCATGATCACATATGTGTGTCTACCATGAACCCCGCGAAACTCGGTAATCAGTGGCCGGCGCGCAATCACCACAGGCACATGACTCCGCTAGATAGCCAAGATCCCCCGGGTGTTGACTCGCCATTCTCGATCGGACTGATCTGGCTGGCTCTTACCAATCGAGAGCAGGCAACCCCGGTCAATCCAGTGCCTTTGGTGGTAATGGGAACCACATACGACACCCCCGCCGCCGCCTCGAACCGAATTGCCACCTTAGTGCAATTAACTTATCGGTATGGGTTCCAACCAATACCAAAAGACCCCACGGGCCCGAGTCCGCTCAATTTCCTTGGATCGGCATTGATCAAGGGCGTATTCACATTACCGGATCTTGAGCTGTTTACCAGTGATGTGGGGTGGGGGTGTATGATCCGAACCTCACAGACATTGCTTGCAAACGCGTTACTCCGCAGCGGTCAAACGTTTGAACAGGTTGTGGGGCAGTTTCTTGACACTCCGGAGGCACCGTACTCCTTACACAACTTCGTGAAGGTGGCTGGAGAACTGCCGCTCCAAGTAAAGCCAGGCCAGTGGTTTGGGCCTAATGCGGCGTCGCTTTCAATCCTCAAATTGTTGAGTGATGATTTACATGTTATCATTGGCGAGTCTGGTGACGTTCCTTCTACCATTCCCGAGTTCCCCACTCTCCTTTTGATGCCGGTGAGATTAGGCATTGATTCAATCAACAAGTACTATCATGAGAGCTTACTTCATCTACTTTCATTGCCTCAGCTGGTCGGCATTGCTGGAGGGAAGCCATCGGCCAGCTACTACTTTTTTGGCTACGAAGATCAAGACCTACTATACTTTGACCCCCATTCACCTCAATCGATTATATCCTCATCTGGACAGGATGCCTACGCAACGTATCGGCCATCTGGATACCAGCGAAGCCATCTTTCAACCTTGGACCCCTCTATGATGATTGGTGTATACTTCGGGTCTCAGGCTGACTTTGATGACTTCAAATCGCAATGTGGAGCTAGCAAAAACCGTATAGTCCATTTCTCCCTGCAAAAGAGCTCCGCTCAAAACTCAGAGTTCGTTCACGTACGTCGAGACGTCGACGAGTTTGTTGATCTTGGGGGCGAACCTGGTGAAGATGACTTTGTTGACTTGGGATCAAGCGAGCCGCCCGCTCCTGCGGATGATGCGGTACTCGTTGACAAGGACGATCCAAGCAAAAGTATAGATACGCTGGAGGAGTATGAACCCATCAACTTGCTGGACAAGCCGGAGACTCAATAGATATCATTTAGTCACATTGATAGCGTAGTTAATTTTCGTAGGGGGGCGGCGCGTGCGGCTTATTCGCGCACCGCCATCATCACCCACACAGTGCCATCCTAATATCCATCCTTGAAAACCAATGGTCATGAAAGTTGATAGTCTCAAGATATGTACCGTGTGTGCCTCGAATAATAACCGGTCCATGGAGTCACACAAACAGTTACGAGACGCAGGGTACGACGTGAAGTCGTTCGGTACGGGGTCGGCGGTGAGGTTACCCGGTCCGTCGATCAACAAACCCAATGTGTACGATTTCGGCACTCCCTACGAAACCATCTATAATGATCTCTTATCGCAACCATGTCGTAAGTTGTACGAGTCGCAAGGCTTGATCGAAATGTTGAACCGGAATCGCCACGTTAAAACCGCTCCGGAAAAGTGGCACACGAACTACTACGCCGGTAAGTTCGACTTGGTTATCACCTGTGAAGAAAGATGTTTTGATTCCGTTTTGGATGACCTACAATTCCGTCTCTATGACAAGCCCAGTGATCTGGTCATCGAAGCCCGCGAGATTGTCCATGTCATCAACATTGATATCAAGGATGATAACGAAAACGCTATCTTGGGGGGTAAAGGTATTTTGAAGTTGGTTAATATGATCCATGAATTCCGAGAACTGCAGAAGGAAAACCCAGAGGACCCATCCACCAATCTCATGGAGGATCAAATGATGAAAATTTTAACTGAGTGGCAAAAGGAGCACCCCCATCTTCAAACTCTATACTCAGTTGCCTACTACTAGAGCTATGATCATGAGAAGCTTACTTGACGCGTCTTAGAGACGAAACTCAAAATTTCGCTGAAGCCGACGACTGTGTATATTAATGTAATAATGACGATTTTAAATGAATCAATTCCTCATATATCATCCGTTTTGTTCTCTTTACCGTCTGTTTTGGACTCTTACGTAGACCTCCATAACATATAACCGACGCCGCTCTTCGCACGCGCCCATCCATCACCACCTCATCATGGCGCCAACCCCGGCTGCCACCCCGGCAAATAAGGCCAAGAAAAGAGCTAAGCTTCAGAACTCACGGGTGATGAAAGCTGAGATCGCCGATCCCAGTTTTGACAAGTATCGGCGTCTCAATATCCCCGATTTCATCAAGGCCCGTGAGTTCGAAGTGCGTTCGTTTGAGAGGGCCCAGCTCAAGGTCAAGGCATCACAGGTCGCCCGAGTGTTTCAGAATCTCCCACGTGTACTTCGACGAAGAACAGCCTCTCACAATGTGAAGCGGATCCCGAAACGGCTTCGTAATCGAGCTCTCAATGAGATGGCGAAAACGGCTAAGGGCGAGAAGCCTAAGGGGTCAAGCAAGGGACGCCTGTTACACATGTACAAATTGCGGAAACGGCTTTTGAAGTTTGGCGCTAAATTGAAGCTTCTTCGACAGCTTCCACCCTATGTCCACAGATCTGGTCGTAAGGCCGGTTTGCGTCACCAAATTCGTGATCTTAACCGCGATATTGCTGCTTTTGAAAAGCATCGGTTGCGGAAATACAATAACAGATGTGGTGCCTACGATAACTGTGCCCTTAATCAACTTGCGTTTCGACCCCGAGGGGCTTTCGGCTACATGCACCGTCAAAAAGAGTTCGTGTGGCTTCCAACTCATGTGTGGCACGCCAAACGGTTCCACATGGTGGGGAACAACGGGTACAAGATTCCCTTGACTCCACTGCAGAAATGCTACCGGAGCACGCATCGCAATGCTAAACACAAGTGTGTTGCTATGGACACCTCTTATAATGATGTGTTACTCGTCAAAAACGCTGAACCCCTCGAGTTCTTCCGCCGTCACACTAAATACAACGATGCTGTCCCCCCGTCATTGTTAAACGGCAAGCGCAGTTATGTTGGCCCGTTGTACATCAAGGATCAACTCACAACCATGGGTGTGGTCCTTGTCAATCACAGCAAAATCATGGTGCGGGTACATGCCCAAGATTATGAATACATCTTTAAAAGTCTCAAAAAGTCTTACGATATCGAGGATTGTCGATACGCCATTGGCAGTATCGACTTGATGGGCCCCTTAGCATTGCTGGAGCTTTCACAAATCATACATCCAGTGGTGAATGATCCCCATTGGGAAAGCATTTGCAGTCTTACCGATCACAGAAAAATTGCTGTTGGCACAACCTATACGCTAGACATTCGCGACCCCCGTTTGTGGAAGCAGCCTCTGACCAAACCTACACGCCTGAAGGAGAGCGATGCGGTCAAGATTGTACGCGCCAATGCTGAAGACCATGTCACCCTGTCGCCATTGTTCACCAGTCATGGTCGGTCCAAATCCTACGAGAACATGCTCCCTGTGAAAGAGTTGGATAAGAAATTCAGAGAGGCGGGTTCCATGTCCAACTCGGTGTCTCAAGACACCATCTCGAAGACTTCTATCCCCATAGTTGTGATCAAAACGACAGTAGGATGGACTGTACTCATTCCGTGGTACTGGGTGTTGCCAGTGTGGATCAAACTTGTACGATTGCCCAAAGTCCATCCTATTGGCTTTCAGCAACTCTACCAGATCAACTTTGAAAATTTCAGACCCACATACCCTTACGACTTCCCTTGGCTCGCCGCAGGGGCCAAATACAACTACGCTAATGGATGGCTTTTGAAGTCAAAATACCAAATGAGGGAGAAGAAGTACAGCAGAGACAGTCACGAAGATTACGCCGACCCCGATTTCATGAACCCATTCGAGTGCGATTGGTCCAGCCTTCGGGCATTGGTATTTCTTAAACAACTTTACAACTTGACTCCCGAAAAATTGCTTGAAGGTGCAAATTCAAATGTCGAATTCGATGAAAGCAATATCAAAATCAATGACTACAAGGACTTAAGGGTAGCCGTCACCCGAACAGGTAATAATGAAGGCCGACTTCGATGCACCACTACGAAAACGACAGAATTACCCATTGTCAAGTGTTTTGGTGATATACGCAAAACAAACCTTCCGATCCAATTGATAGGTATCACTTGCGACAAGGGGACAATCACTGACCGTGCCAGATTATTTGTTGGCAATGATCGGAACCTATGTGATGTTGTGGGCTTCGTTACGTCGGGCAATTTCAATTTGGACATTGGTCATGCACTGGGATTGGCATACGTTGTGGCAGGGACCGACATCAACAATTTATATGTTCGTAACGTCGGGTGTTCCAACTTTTATCCAGTGACTGCCCGGAGTTTGACCATGTTTTAGGGTTATATACAGGAGCGTAATATAATAGTAGTTTCACGCGCCATCAAATTTTTTTCTTCATACTTACCTTGAGATGATGGAGGGGATCAAGAAGCCTTCCATCCGTGTCGACTTAAGAGGCATTGCACAGCGCCCTGAGTTGGTTCGCCAACCTCCGTTTAGTCTGTTATTGGCTTAACCGTCAGTTTCAGGCTGGGGGTGTGGATCTTTCAATTTTTGATTTCATTACTACGACCGAAACTACCTATATCCCATTTTAAGTGGCTGTTGCCAGGAGGTAATATCCATTTAATGTGATGATGTACTAAAGTTTCGTATTAAATGGAACCTAGTTTTCCACAGCAGGACGATTGGCCGGCTGCAATTTTGCGTGTGCCCATACCTTCATTAACGCTTGTTTGAATAACCCGACGTTGTAATCTATGATGGCAAGGGATTTATCAATGTCAGACTTTTCATCCGAGCGAATAAGGGCCACAAGCGCCAACCCTCTAATCATTTGCTTTAAGTAGAGAATGCACCCATTGTTTAATCTGGACACACTTCGGATGTCCTCCCCGGAAAGTGTTCGCATCTCTTGTTTGTCGTCTTCAACGTACAAGTCATCCAAGTCGCAGGTGACGTCAATAAACTCCGCACAAACCTGGTATGTTTGTATATCGACAGGTGATGAATCGGTAGCAACGTAGATCTTTGAATTGACATCAAACAAGAACACCTTATCGATGCTCGAGTGGACAACTAATTGATCCAACATGTTTTCCAACAGGGGCAATTCAGGAATGAGCTTTTGGACGATTCGCAGAAACGCTTCGTAAATCAGGTGGTCGAAAATCGATGTCAAGTAGAATGAAACCTGGACACCTTCGAGACCCAACTCTAACAATTCGTCGCCGGTACGTTGCATTATGTCTCGCTGGGCATCAATCCGGTATTCCTCCGATAAACCATCGACCTTGTGGATGAGAACCTCGATGTTGATGGCGGGATTCACCTTGTATGCGTATTCGATGATCATGGACAAGTTGGTCAAGGCATTAAGGTATTCGTCTTGCGAGTCAATCACGTACACCAAGGCCCCGACCAGGGCGAATATGCGTTCTGAGTCATATGTCGGCTCAAAGTAATTAAGTTGCCCCGGTAATTCCATCACCAGTAAGTCGATAAGCGAAGAAAAGTGTTCGGTGGTCGGTTTCAGGGTTGACTCCAAGTAAAGGGTGTCCAACGGTTGCATATTGTGGAACACCACCTTGCAAATGGATGATTTGCCACCCCTTCGTAGCCCCATCAACAAGATGGTGGCGCTCGAATCTTTCGGGTTCGACACCAAGGTAGCTTCCATGCTGGCGTGAAGGCGTAAACGGCACGACGAACGAGTGTACCCCGGAGAATCTAATTGTTACCGAGTGGTCGCAACGTCAACTGTGACGGGCGACACTTCGTCACGTGACAGGATGTGAGAGGGGTGAGCAAATGTCAATCAGAAATAATACATTTTATTAAGATTCTAATAATACAACATATACCATCATTTTACAACATCATACCAATAGCGCCAGCAGCCATGGCCCAGCCAAGGTTAAGCTTGTAGGCGGCGTTTTCCGCCACCGAAATCCCGGGGCTCCCGTTGTTCCCGACAGCGGGGGCTTGGGTGCTGGTGGGCTCAATCGAGACTTCAGCCAACGAGGTGTGTTGAGAAACCGAAGTGGGTTCTTCAACGGCGGTAGTCGGCGTGGAGGTGGTGGGTTCTTCCGACTTAGGTTGCAGCGAAGGTTCTGCAGAAGGTTCGGCAGAAGGTTGCGCGGAGGGTTCCGACGAGGGTGCCGACGACGGTTCCGACGACGGTTGCGTCGAGGGTTCCGCAGAAGGCTCAGTGGAAGCAGGCTCAGTAGACGCGGGCTCGGCCGAGGGTTGAGGCGAGGGTTCGGTGCTGGTGGTTTCGTTAGCCTGGGTGGTGTCCTGAGGTTGGTCAGGGGTGTTGGAAGGCACCACCAACGTCGCCTGGATGGTGATGATCAGGGTGATGGTGGTGTCTTCCTCGGTGTCGGAATCGGCAGCGATCGCCAAAGCGGCGTAGACGGCGAGCAAAAGCTTAGGAGAAAAGTGCATGGTGACTTAATCGGCAGCAAAGGGGATGTCGACCTCCTTATAACACCCTACGTTTCATGCCGTACCACCTGTGTCGTCGGGATTTTGCCTCGATGGTTTTGTGCAACTCTGTCTGCTTATTGGCCGCTCGGCTCCACCTTATTTAGAATTTCATTATGCGAGATGGCCGTTTACAATAAATTACTTGCATTAAGCAAGCATCGCTAGTGTGTCTACTGTGGCAGGATGTGGTGGAAGGGGGGATCACTAGCAAGCAAAGATGAGGGCAGACACTCGCCGACGGTGAAACGACACTGGCGATATCGTCCACCAAATTTTATTTTTTCGTCTGTGGCCCCATCCCCACTCGGCATAGGGCGATGTGCAGGGTGCCTGGCTGATGAGATGCCTGTACGCTCCACACCTGCAATCGCTAGTGTGTGTTGTCCATGGAGCAACTGGTGATACACCCACCGCCGCTCCACAATAAGGGGTGAGGTTTGCTTTTTACGACGCTTGGTTTGTAGCATCGACAAAGGTTACTTCAAAACCCGAGATCAAGGGATGCCACCATTTCGAGATCAGGGTTTATAGTTGGAGGTGATGGCCTCGGCATGTGGGGCGACGACGGTGCGGTCTAGACTCTACAGCTAAGGTCCATGATTGGCCGCCGCGACACTCTGTGCAATAGGGGGCATCGATTTGGTTGTGAGCGCTGGGTGTGGGTCTGCGGGAGCTAAAGGCATTTTACGATACAGGAGTCGCTCAAAGGTTTTTGTTTCCATTATATACACTACTCACGGCGTCAATCTCTTGGGGTCTCTGGGGAACAACGACGCTCTCCGGATGTTACCCAAGCCCAAGTAGAACATCACCACTCTTTCCAAACCAATACCACCACCGGCGTGAGGAGCACAGCCCCACGAGAAGGCGTCGATGTATTCCTTCAACCCGGGCACGGTGGGGTCGACTTCGTGGGCTCTGATCCGTTCGGCAAGGAAGACAGGGTCGTGGATACGTTGAGCACCCGACAAGATTTCTTCACCGCGCATGAAGAAGTCGTAGGAGTTGGAGAACTTGGGGTTTTCGGCGTCAGGCATGGTGTAGAAGGGACGGACGTCGAGAGGGAACTTGTCCAAGATGTAGAAGTCGGTGTCGTACTTTTCGTAGACCAACTTACCCAACAACTTTTCGTTTTCGGTCGACAAGTCTTCGTAGTAGTCGAGGTCCTTACCGGCTTCCTTCAACATGTCGATACCTTCCTTGAAGGTAAGTCTGACCATCTTGCCGTCAGCAGGAAGCTTGAATTCTTCAACAGGGAATTGTTGACGGACGGTGGCAATTTCGGTAGCGTATCTCGACTTAAGCTCGGTGAAGATAAACACAAACAAGTCCGAAAGCAAGTCCAACACTTCGTGGTAGTGTTCTTCAAAAGTCAACTCCAAATCGACACCAGTGAATTCGGTCATGTGACGGTGAGTGTTGGAGTTTTCGGCTCTGAACACGGGGGCGATTTCGTAAACCTTTTCAAAGTCGGCAGCAATCATTTGTTGCTTGTAGAATTGGGGCGATTGGGCCAAGTAAGCCTTACCCTTGAAGTACGAGACTTCGAAGACGTTACCACCCCCTTCGGAAGCGGCAGCAATCATCTTGGGAGTGTGGATTTCAGTGAAACCCTTCTTGTCCAAAAATTCTCTGAACAACTTGCACACACCGGCTTGAATCTTGAAGATGGCCTGGTTGGTCTTAGTTCTCAAGTCAACAACACGCGAGTCGAGTCTGGTGTCCAAGTTGATGAAAGGCAAGTTCTTTTCTTCGCATTCTTGTTCGGATCTTGACGCTTCTTCGGCATTGAACGGCAACGATTCGGGGGCTTCGGCGATGGCGAAGATTTGCGAGATGTGCAATTCGGCGTCTTGCACGGTGGCCGACTTGATGGCTTCGGGAGCCTTCTTAACGACACCTCTGACCAACACAATCGATTCGGGCAAAACCGAACCGGCCCACTTGACCATCTGCTTCGAGATGGCACTGGAACCTTCGTCCTTGTTCACCTTCAAAAGAGCTTGGATGGAAGACAATTGTTGTCTGAGAGTGATGAAAACCATGGTTGCACCTTGTTGTCTGGTGTTGTGGACTCTGGCTCTGATCAACACTTCCTCACCGTCCTTGGCGGCAGAAAGGTCACCAATCTGGGCCCGGGGCTCGTTGGTACGCAGAGACGAGTTGTTCAAAGGCAACTTGCCGTAGTTGGCCTTGGCGGGGTCATTGGCAGCGGCGGCTTCCTTAGCAGCCTTTTCCTGGGCGAGCTGAGCTTCGCGTTCGGCCTTCTTCTTGGCCTTCTCGCGTTCCTTTTCCAACTTCTTAAGGGCCTTCTTCGACAAAGGTTGACCGTCTTCGCCGAGGATAACTTCGGCAGCGGGAGCACCTTCAGTCGGAGCAGCGACGGGCTGCTCTTGTTGCTTGGCTTCTTGTTCAGACATGGTGTGTCAACGACAGATCGAAAATTTCGCACTTATAAAAACGATGCGCCCATGAGTCAATGACATCATACGTTTATTGGGAGTCATAACGTGGGGCTAGTCCGCAATTTATGGGTTCGACAGTTTCAATGGTATCTACTAATATCGAAGTTGTGATGAAGGTGCTAGCATGTTACTGTGGTGCATGTTCCTAGGACCCAGGGCTGATTAAATTGAATTTTCACTCACACCCCGATTTATATCGATGGTAGGCCTACTTTGAGCAGAAATCTGACCGTCGTGGCAGTTACAGGCGAGAACTGGGGAAAATAAGCGACTTCGGTGTATTAATGTTAGAAGCGTAACATCCGCTTTCGTTGTAGTTGCGTCGATCGCGGTTCTATAGTGTAGCGGTTATCACTTTCGGTTCTGATCCGAACAACCCCGGTTCGAATCCGGGTAGGACCTTGTTTTTGCCTCGGTGACCTCCCCCAGCTTGTTATAATCAACTTTCTTTCAAATTCCATGTATTCCACGTTCGTTATACATTATGCAATTAGAATTATGTGCTATCTTGAGCGGTGCGACCTTCACGAAGCTGCTGCTGACGAGCTAACCCTTCGAGACGTTTTCTTTCCCGTCTTTCCTCTTTAGTTTCTACCTTCACTTGCTCTTTCACCTCCATGCCTTCAATGGCCCGTTCGATCGCCCGCATCTTTTTGAAGTTCTCTTGAAAGCGGTTGTCACTTAAAGTGGTGATCAAATCAAGATATTCCGGGGTAACAAAGCAAACCAACTCATCGTTCTCACCAAGGTATCCAATGGGAACATCTAGCTTGATACTGGTGCGGATAGCCACGTTGTTGTGGCTGCCAATCCCCGACTCCCGAAACCCACACCCCATGGCGGTATTATAAAGCTGAGTTGCCGTAGCCACATCCCTGCACTTGACGTGTAAAATCAAGGGTTCAAACTTGAATAAAATATAGCGGGTTGTGGGATCAAGAGGGTACTCCGTGGTATACTTGAAGCTTATCTGCTTGTGCCATCCCGGCAAGTCCTTAGGATCGTGAGTGACAAAAAGCCACCTGCCTTCGTTCCCTTTGGCCCCAATCTTCATTTCCCCTTCCTTCAAGTCCCCCTTGTGGCCCTCAAGAAACACCGATACTCTCCCCAGACACAGAGACGTGGTGACCATATCGGAATGACGGTTTATTATATTGATCACCGGCCAACAGAATTCATCAATGGTACCTTTGGGACTAGCATCGGGTAGGTCTGACAGTGTTGCCGATATCTCGGTGATGATCGCTTGCTTCTTTTGTTCAAATGGATCTAGCATCGTGGCGATCTGGGTGCGAGATGAGATGACATAGTGGAGTAGAATACTAAAAATGTCGAGGTGTCTATATTTATTTATGATGAAAGCTATTTCAATGCAACCATAAGCTTTTGCTCTTCTTCGTTATTCATGTGGAACAAAGTCTTGAGAACCGGCAATAAATGATCCCGCTGCTCGCGATGCTCGACAAACCCAAGCAAAACATTCTTGAGGTAGTCAATATTAGTTTCGTTGGAGGCGCCTTTATTTACCTCAACGGGCGCAGCGGGCTTGGCAACACTAGACGCCGCGTGTTGTTTTTCAGCATCTCGATATTGTTGCGTCAAAATCTTGTAGTTCTTTGATAGGCGCTCAAATTTAAGGTTGCTCTCTTCATTGAGTTTCTTCAAGGTGTTGTTCATGGTTTCGTATTCTTGAACCTTCTTACTTGATTCCTGAAGCGATTGTCTCAACATATCGAGTTGATTTTGCATATCTTGTGCACTAAAGGCTGAAGCTGAGTCTTTAGGTGTCTGAATGTTGGTGTCAGTCTTAAGCTTAGCCTGCAACTCTTCCAATTGTTTTGCAGACTCCGATAATTGGTTATTCAACTCATCTATAGTTCGCTTTTGCTTCCGCAATTGGTGTTGAGAGTCCATGACCACTTCATCACGCTCCTCTTGTACACGTTTGATCTCGCTCTTACAATGGGCTTCTGTGGTTTTCAACTGATCTTCAGCTTCAAGAAGTAAGCGACGAATGCTAACACCTTCACGGATTCTTTCTTGGAGCATGCTACGACTTTCCGCCAATTCATCTTGAAGACTGTCAATCTTCATAGCCGATTCCTTAACTTTCATCAGTAATTCGTCATACTGTTGCTTGTATGTTTCGACATCACCCAGAATCGTCGACTTGTCTCTCGCTATGGTATCGTATTGGGCGCGAAGCTTTTCATGTTCGTTTTGAATTGCCAGCTTTTCCTCTTGCTTCTTACTGAGTTCGTTGGTAAGACTGGTGATACGCTCAGACGCCACCTCATGCTTATTGATCAACTCATTCTTCTCTTTACGGAGTTGGGTGATGTCCGTTTCGTACTGGTGGACTTGGATCTTGAGACCCGCAAGTTTGTCAGTATTGTCGTCATTCCTCTTTTGTAACAGATCAACTCTTTCACGGTAGTCTTTGATTTGTTGGTCTTTGGTTGTGATCAGAGATTGCAAGGCAGCAATTTCTATCTTGAGTGACTGGCCATCTTGAGAATTCGAACTAAGCTCCCCGATCTTCTTCGTTTTGGCTTCATTATCAGCAGTCAAAGTTTTCACTTCTGTCTCCAACTTCTCGATTTGTTTCTGACATTTATCAAGTTCTGCTTTGAGGTTTTTGGTGGTGCTTTCGTGAGTTTTGATTTCATTCTTAAACTTTTCAAGTTCAGCAGTGTGGGACTTTGCTTTGGCGTCGCGAGATTCAATCTCCTTTTCAATACTCGACAACTTCTCTTTCAACACAGTCACTTCCTTCTGAGCAGTATCGGTGGAGTTCTTGTGGTGTGTTACCTGCTCCTCAAGAGTATCGACTTTCAGCTTGTGCTCCTTCAAAGCATTTTCGAGCTTCAACAGGATTTCGGCAACCTTAGACTTGGCAGTGTCTAACTCCTCCAGCTTCAGCGACGCTTCGAGCAGTTGGGCCTTCAACAGTTTGATCTGATCGCGAGCATCGACCAAGTCGTTACCAATCTCCTTCACCGAGTCTCTCAAAGTCTCAATCTCCTCATCTTTCTCCCGAATCTTAGAAGTAAGTGTGGCTTTTTCATCTTTCAATGTGTCAAGCTCCCGCTGTAGTTTTGTGTTGTCTTCACTAGATGGTGCCACATCTGGGGTAGCTGCAGCAGCAGCAGCTCCACCCTTTTTCTTCTTGTTCTTCTTAGAATTGGAAGTTTGATTGTGAGAATTGTTAGATTGCAAGTTTTTGAGTTCAGTTTCGAGTTTCAGCTTCTCATCGAGTGCCAGTGTAAGCTTCTTCTCCAATTCATCATACTTCTTTTGAATCGACTCCAACTCGGAAACACGATTCTTCTCCAATTCATCGTACTTCTTTTTTATCGACTCGACCTCAGAAACGCGATTCTTCTCTAAGTCATCATATTTCTTTTGGATTGTCTCAATTTCGGAAGTGTGAACCTCCTTAGCCTTGCCGATCTCGGAAGTATGCAGTTCCTTGAGTTCGTCAAGTTGTTGCTGGTGTTTAGTTTTGAGCTCAGCGAGATTGGCTTGGTGAGAATTCAGCAGCTCCTTTGCGGCTTGAAGTTCTTTCTCAGCATTGTCATACTGTTTCTTGAGTTCATCAGCTTCGGCTTTCAAAGTGTTCACTTGCTCGGTGGCAGATTCTGCCTGGCTCTTGGCTTCCTCGAATTGCTTCTTCGCGGTATCAAGTTCATCCTGTAATTTCTTCAACTCCTCATTATCTGGTGTCAGTTCTTGTGGAGTAGCAGCAACTTTCTCTTCAAGCTCTTTGACCTGCGATTTGAGCTGCTTCACTTCATTTTCCAAATTGCGCTTGGTCTCCTCCAGGGTATTCTTGGTCTGAGTCAAATCCAGATTGAGCTTCTTGATCTGAGCTTCGGCTTCATTCTTTTCCTTCGTGAGTTTGCGAAGCTCATTATTCAACATTGATGTCTTCGTGTTAAGCCCTTCAAGGTATTGAACCAACAAGCCGGCGTCGGCAATTGATGACACCGGCGTGTTCTCCTTCAACACTCGCTCGAACGCCGCCACCACTTCCCCCTTGCGCTTCTCCACTTTGTATGCGTCCAAAAGTACAGGATACTTCTCTTCGTACTTGTAGAACTTCTTCATTTTCGATCGAAGCACTGGTGAAAGCGAGTCCAAGTCGATCTCGTCCTTGGTTTCAGTAGTGGCAGTAGCAGCCGGAGGATCGGCCGCAGGGGTTGTTTCTTTCGACGTGATTGTTGAATCTGGTGCCGGGGATTTGACCTTAGTCTCGGTGTCAACAGGCACATCCTCGGGTTGAGTCATTTCCAGGGCGTCTGGGGTAGACTGGTTCAACACCGTTTCTCCATTTTTGATCTTTTGTAAGAGCTGAGCCTGCTGAGGGGTTTGGTTCTCAGGAATTCCAAGCTCACTGATGCTCTTGGCCACGTCGTCGGAGAAGTTCCGGAGTTTTTGGAACATGGCTGCTCCGTACGCTATGTGGGTCCGAATCCGTCTCGCGTTCACGGTCAATGTCACGTGACCGTCGTTTAACAAACATATCAATTACCACAATTAACCGCCTCTATCTTTTTACTGGCAATATAAAAGCAAATTATAACACCACGCCGTATTTACACTAAAAATGAATCATCCGCTGGGCCAACGTCTCGTGCAGTTGCTCGCCCTGGGTAACACTTTGTCTCACTTTTTGTGACAGTTTATCGTTGTCCAACCGGTCACGGATCGCCTTATGCAAACTAGAAAGGTACTCGGGGTAGCTGGGCCCCAGACTGGTAGCCAATGTGCCGTGTAAGCTGTCTTCGACGAGCTTCTCCTTGAACTCGATCTCGCCCTGTTGTTCGTAGCCAGGACGAACCAATTGAATGCCAGCAGCACCCAACGAGGGACAGCCGATGATGAACCGGTTGAAGAACTTGATGATGGTTGCGGTTTGCTTGCTGATGTCGGTATCAAGTTCAGGTAATTCATCAAGACGAGCATCGATCTCGCCAATGTTTTCGGTGCCGAACAAATCCTTGAGAAGCATAGGGTTGGTCTGCGGGTCCACCCACACCATCACCTTAGACCCATCGCAGAGAAGGTACACACCAGACTCCAAGTTCGCCACCAGCAAGTCCTTGAACTTCGGCAAACGTACACACCCAGTTTCATTAGTGGTACCGTCTTCATCGGCAAGACTGTGGATCTCGACAAGCGCTGGGTACAAGTGATACATGAGCCGTTCGATGGGCATGTTGAGCATGGTGTAGACATCACCAAGACGGCTATCCACCAGAAGTGATGTCAGCGCCCGGAGGGCCCGAGTCTTGATGAGGGATAAAAGGAATTGCGGTAAGTGCTTGATGGAGTCGGGGAAGAGTAACTGAGTGGAAAGAGTGCGGTTGCGGTTGCTGCCGTACTCCAGCATCGCGCGGTACTGGGTGAATACCTCCACGAGCTTTAAGTTGATCAGTTCACGCAATTCGATGAGGGGTTGTTTGCCCACGAAGGACAAGCAGTCGCGAGCAATCGTCGTCACCACCGCGTTTTCGTCGGCAAAGTTAAACGCTTCTTCGAGTCGCTCCGTCACTGCCAACACTAAGTTGATCACTCTCACTTTACGCACACCCTCGGGGTCGGTGTAGAGCAATGCTGCTTGGAAGTGGCAGTCGTATTTGGTCGAGAGCTTGCCATCATATTCAAGAAGCACCGTCATAGTGAAGTCTTCGCTGATGGCTGGGAGCTTAGGGTCCGAACTGGCGGTGTGCATGTTGGCACCGCCCGGAATGTAGCCACTATAGTATTGGGTCACTTGAAGCCCATTGGAACAACGCAACTTAAGCTGACCTTGAGTGCCGCGGACCTTGCGAACCGACGAGTGGATGCGAGCAGCAAGGGCGCGGGCATCATGGTCAGAGCTGAAGTGAGTAACCCGCGATATGGTACCGCCGGTGGAGGCGGCGAGCCACCCCACATGCGATAAGTCCACCGCCGCTGGTGCCACAACGTGCACGTCGAGCCCCACCAGATCCTTGCGGAACTGCTTTGACAACCCAAGCCAGTAGTCGTTGTCGGGCAAGTACACCTTTTGGTCGGTATCCGACGTGTTGCGGCCGACGTTGCGGTTGTCCTTAAACTTGAGGGCGCCAGGACCCCATGAGGAGAGAGCTGAAAGCACCGCAGTAATCTTACCACCACCCATAAGCGCAAGTGCCATCAGTGCCGCCTTAAGCGCAGAAGCGAAACACGGTTCGGCGTCAGGCATGACGTCGTGGGCGTAGCCGATTTGCTCGATTGCCGCCAATGCATCGTTGATGGCATCTCTCAGCTCAGTGGCATCGCCGAATAACCCTTGGTAGAAAGGTACGGAAGGGTCGTCAAGGTCGACGACAATGGCTTCTTCAGTGGTATCGGCGGTGGCATCGACGTTATAGAAATGGATCTTTTTGTCGAACGTCATGAGCGCCACTTTACCGGGGATAGGGTCGTCACCAGCACCAAATACCGCGGCTCTGATGGCGTCAGCCACCACTTGCGGGAGTCCCTGGCGAATCAGCGCCTCAGACACATCGACAAGGAACACCTGGTGGAGCTGGGGCGGCGGCACGTCCACCGGTTGGCCGTGGCGGTCCTTCACCTCGGCGTCAAAGCCGGCATGGTACTCCTTGGGCACAAGGAGATCGTACACCCCGCGATGGAGCTCGGGGCGCACGAACTTGTCGATGCGCTGGTTGTGGACATCAAGCATGGCGTGGTAGTCGTCGGGCACTCTGTTATTGGGGAACTGGCAGATGTTACATGTGAACGACGCCAGCTGGGAAAACTGCATCAGCGGGTTGACGTAGGCCCGACAACGGCGACACCGAATGGGGCCGTTGTCCAAGGGGTCGTCCAGCGGGTGATCGATACGGCGCATGTCGACGACGGGGACGGGCAGCTCGACCTCCAGCAACGGCGCAAATGGGCGAATGGTTACCGCCAATGGGAGCTTAGTTGCCGCCCGTAACTGTTCGGTTTCAGGGACGTAGTACATCGTCAGGCGCATAAATTTTGCCAGCGCCGTCCCTTGGTCGACAGCTAAATACTGAGTAGTGGCGTCAGGGGGAGCGACGTTGGCAAACGTAAGAAACTGCCGTTGCGCCTGGACGGGCTTGCCGGTGGTGGGATCAGTGTACTCCTCCAACGCCATGTACTCGCGGTGGTTGACGTCTCTGAACTCTTGCACCGAAAGATGGGCCAGCGCCGCTTCCTGGACGGGGACAAACAGACCTTGCGCTGGTGGCGCTGGTCCGGTAGTGTTGCCAATTTGGGGTATAGGTGATTGCTGGTAGGGTGGCGCCAACGGGGAGTGGGCGGGGTACGCTGACAGGTCGATAGGCGCCGGCATCGCCTGGTTAGCGTCGGGGGCGGCCCCGGGGTAGGTGGGGCGCTGTTCCATCAAGTCGGTGTGGAACGCTCTCGCCCGCTTCTTTTTCCCGTGGCCACTAACGTGGAGCTGGCCCATGCCCTCCGCCAACTGGTCCGTCATGGTACGTGGAGTGTATTCGTTGAGAGAACCGAGATCAAAAAACGTCGGCGCGAAAATGACGCCCGCCGCGCGCCGGCAAACGTGGGGTTAGCGAGACGTGTCAAAGCATATACGATGAGGTGTGGCTCCTTAGGTTACCTGAGATTAGCATATATTCATTATTAAAAGTCGTCAATCCTTGCTGGTGTAGTACTCAAAGTCGATGGCCAACATGCACGCGAGTACCACGGCGCGCCGGGCGATATCGGCCAACGTCGGCTCCCACAGCACGGTGTAGGTGACCTCGTTGCTGAAAAAACGGTCGGTGGGCTCGGCGGTGATCTTGGCCAAAAGCGCCCCCGTCTCCGGGTTAAACACCGGATACACGTCGCTGGTGTTTTTGGTGGTGATGAGGCCAAACGGGGTACCTTCGCACAGAAGGGCAAAGTTGCGCTTGAGCATCTGCCACACTTTTTTGGCACGCCCCACTTTGGTGAGATGGCCGGTGCTGTCGGTGACGTGGACGTCGACGAGCCCGTTGCCGACTTTGGTCACCGTCATCACCACGGTGTTGGTGGCGTCAAACACCTCGATGGTGTAGCCGCGGTCGCCGCCTTTAAACACGCGCGCAAGCTTTTTCTTCTCTTTCTCCTTGGCGTAGCCGACGAAGCCGCCCGACTCGTCCGTGAGGTTATATTGGTGCAACGGGTCGCCGAAGCTCATGAACTTCCACAGATCAAGCCGGTTGACCGTGAGCGAGGTGGCGGAGAAGATCGGCGACAGCGCCAGCGTCGCCGGGTGGGTCGGGGTCGCGGTCTGGACCACGCCATCGCTCACCACGGTCGACTCGTCGGGTATAAGCTTGGGATTCGAGTCCACCGGCTTGAAGTCGTGGATCTCGGAGCCGGCTAGCGTGGGTATGTCCGCCATGGTGTCAGTGGCAACAGCGGGAGACATTCTGAGAGCTAAACGGGAAAATCGGCCGGGTTCACCACTTACTTATTTTGCTGTAGCCTCATTATTTGCTATATGCAGGATAGATACTCTCCCACCGTTCCGGAATCTCCACTCACCTGCCTAAAATTATGTAAAGCTACTGATAACCCTTATATGACCGCGGCCGGTGTCGTCCGACACACCACAAAGCCGGTGGCCAAAGCGTTGGGTGACCGTTGGCAACACGAAACGCTTGCGCCGTTGCTATTGGCTTCGCCACCGCTTCGCCTCTCGCGTCGGCCATAGCCCGGTTACCGTCAGGCACGGCTACCCCGGTCACCTCACGGCTGCACCTTGCAGCATTGATTGCGTGTATTAGCACGTGACTACATAGAACATGCCAGCCTCGCGCAAAAAGTCGAGACCGCCCCCCTTCCCCTCTTTAGGCACCTCCTTCCTGTTTCGGAGAGCAAACGTTTACTTTTGCAACAACGCGTTACCCTTTACTTTTTTAACAGCGCGTAGTACCGCACCAAATCAAGCTCGTTTTTAAGCGTTTCCTCGCGGTAGCACACGCGAATGTCAGGGACATTAGTCTTCTCCACGTCATTGCCCTCGACACCGCCCCGCCACCAGTTTTTGCCGAGCCAGTGGGCTTTAATTTGCGCCTCCCAGCCACTCTGTTTCACCGAGTTCGCGGCCAACTCACACATGTCTACCCCACTCAACTTATAGATCTGAGCCGCCACCAGATACTCTTCGATGAGCGGTTCCTTAGTGTACGAGAACTGCAACGGGTCGTCGGTCAGCAACGACACGTTGAGCCCCTTTTTGAAGAAGTTGTAGAACGGGTTCTTGTCGTAGGTCAAAAACAACGCGTTGTTCAGCAACGGCAGCATCGCCAAGCCGATCTGGTCCAAGTAGTACACATATTGCATGTAAGGGATCTTACGCAAAAGGATACCGTGCGAGATCGAGTGCAGCGTCAAGAACGCCGCGATCAAGTGTTCGGGGTCACCCGCCTCACCACAGTGAGGACGCAACACAAACGTGTTTTGCTTGCGTTTGAGACGGATCTGGTTCAAGCCGACAAGGTTGGCGTACAAGTAGTAGAGGTAGTACGAGTACGGCGGGTTGTGGCGGTTGGTCCAGAGCGGGGCGACGGGGAACCGCTTCATCACCGTCTCCAGCTTCAGCTCGTCGTCGACGGAGTCGAACCCGACCACTCTTTCCAAAAACACGTGGAGCTTAGGGTGCGACTTGGGGTTCTTCAGCACTTCGTAAAGTGGCAAGAAGATGTTGGTGATAATCTCGCCGAACAGCTCCACCTGCTGGTTCTTTTTGTAGACGTCGTACAACCGCGGTACCTGGATCAACCAACGCACGTTGTCGCTGAACAATTTGTTGTCGACCACCCACGCCGCCAACTTGTCCCATTCTTCAATCAGCCGACCGTAAATCGAGATCCGCAATTCGTTCATTTGGTACTTGGAGTTTTCCAAATCAGCGAACACTTCACGGGTCAATTCAGCAAGGTACCGGCCATTGATGTAGTTGTCGGTCTTGAGGAAAATCTCACGAAGTCTCAGTTCGCCAATCGGGTTATATTTGAGGTTGAACTTGTCAAATCTGTGGAAAGTGTCAGTATGGGCATGCATGTCGAGAGTGTCGATGGAAAGGTCGTAGGCGGAAAGATTAAGTGAGTCAAACACTTGCGACAACGTAAGCACATGACCGTCACGGTAGATCACCTTTTCGTCAGGACACGTCTTAAGCTTGTGCTTGATAAACCGCAACAAGTGCTTCTGGTTCATACAGGCGGAATGGTGGATGTGAGTGTCGACTTTTCTCACATTGTAGAAGTCACGGTGAGGGTTCTTCTTCAGCTGTTTCACTTCCTCGAAGTCATTAAGCAAGTAGTATAAGTTCCAACGAGCCTCTAAGTATTCCATCCGCTTGAACGCAAACGACTTCGAAGGACCATCCGACAGTTGCAAGATGATGGTGTTAAGATCACGATAGTACGAGTTCAACAGCGGCACTTGCTCCAATTGTTTCCCTTCAAAGGTGACTCTGTAAACCCCTTCGTCGGTCATGCCAAACTCGAAGCGTTCATCGTCATCGGGGATCTCACACTTGCTGAAGTCGAACTGGTTCTTTCGTCTCCACTCACGCTTGGCCTCGGTGTCGAGATCCTTTTGGTCCTTATAAGCAGGGGGCCGTGGCGGCGGGTAGATTTCCCACCCCGGTTGGTTTTTAGGGTTCTTCATCTCGTCAAACTGGACACTGCTCTTCAAGTACTTGTGACGGAGTTCAAGACATTGCGACACATTGGCGAACAATTCGATGAGCTCATCACTGGGATAGTCTTCCGGCAAAGCATTGATGTGCTCCGAGGTTTGGGCAGCATCGGTGGCGGCGTGGTAGCGCAATCTCAGCGGCAAGTTGGAGTCGGGCATGTCGATGAACAGCTGGCGCCGCTTGATGCTGTTGGACCTCACTGCCTTCGCCACTTCGGGACCCTGGGCCTCGTCAATGTGCAATGCCTCCATTGCCTTGAGCTTAAGCTCGTACTCTTTCATCACCCGTTCCTGGGCGGTCAGGTAGTGGACACCGCCGTGGTCGAGGACGCCATCGGCTTCGTCGTCATCGGCCACGTAAATGTGTTGGGCATTGGTGTCGTCCTCGTCGTAGGGGACGGCTTCTTGTTCGGTGAACACCTCGTCGCTGGAGATCACCGCCAGCTCTTGTTCACGTTCGTGGGAAGAGCACATTTACGACGCTGGCAATGACTAACAAGGTCGACGTCATGTAACCGAGACAGGCTGCATACAGGAATGACGTCCTTCACAAAACCTTACATCCCAATACGTCGACGCCGTTATTCACACCGACGAAGTTTTTTATGGTTATTTTACTGATTTTATGTCACTTTCGCTGTTCATGTTTGCTTTAATTGTGGGGTGATATTTTTAGGTTTGATGTCGGAAGATCAATGTCCGTTTTTGCGAGATTTTGTCATTACCGTTGAGGTACCGGCCAATAGTCTATAATTAGTGTACATACGAGGAAGGTTAGGGTAATACTACAAGCTTAAGCCGGAATTTTAGGTCGTTGCCCTCGACGTCCTCCGGGTCGTGGTCATCAAGATCGGCGATGTTGAACTTGAACACGAGGTAGTAGGCGACGTTGGCAAAGGTCAGCTGGAACTGGTGGGTGATCCAGCGGGGGATGTTGATGTATCCATTCAGATCGTCACCCCCAGCTAACGCCATCGCAAGCGTATTGGTCTGTATCTTGCCAGTCACCGGGTACTCCCGGACTAATCCGTCAGCAAACAGCTCTTGACACTCTAGATGAAGCATGTAGCCGATCACTTTCACCGGCGAGTCCATATTAAGCGTGATGCAATACACCGCGTCCTCGCCAGCATGATAGTACGGCTTGGTGAGATGGATCAGACATAGTTCAGAATTGTTCACCCGGAGCTGGTAGCTCGTTTTGAAATGCAGTGGAAGCTGCGGATGGAACCCTTCCGGGATCTCGTCATCTTCGGCCCCGCTGTAGATGCTCGCCATGCTCTTTTTACGCAGTCTGACGGTGTGGTCATCGGAGTCGATCAAGTTGTCAAAATCACTCAAAAATTTCTGCTTAGCGTCGTCAGAATGGCTAGACCGACGCTCTTTGAACGTATAGATGTCACTAAACGCAATCGCTTGGAGCCAGCGGGGGTGATCGCCAATGCGAGGCGATTTGAGCAGTATGGGGAAGTAACTGGTGTATTTCTTCATGCCAAGCAGGAACAGCACCGCCACCACGTAGTTGATGCTAAACAGCGATCCGGGGTAATTATACGCTGGCGGCCATACGTCTTGGATGGGGAACAGCACCGCGAACTTCGCCGACGACCCGAGCTCGACATCGGTGAAAAGTAACTGTTGCGGGGTATAATGGAACGGATAGACCGCCTCACAGAGCTCCTTATACGTGATTTCGTCGCGCTTCTTATCGTGGGCCGGCTGCTGCGGATCGCGGGAGTTAAACGGAAGCAAGAGATCAGCGACGAAATAGAGGTCGTCGTCGGCAATAGTTTCATCGGCGTTCTCCAAGTGAGGAATACCGCCAAGCTTACCCCCCACGAGCGGTTTCGGTCGCAGACTGAGCCACTGGCTCGCGGTCATGTGGTGTTCGACGGCGTCGTCGTCGTCGTAGTCCTCGCCCAAAAACTCCTCAATCGCCGGTTTTGCCACCATGTACCCGAAGAACTGGGTCAGCCCAAGCACGAGGCGGGCTCCGTGGTGGGTATCGGAGCCGTTGGCCGTGGCTGGCGCCGCATCAGCGTTACCACCGCCCCACGAGAACCAGCCTCGAGACGCGGGGGTGGCAGCCGCCAGCGGCGCCGACGCCACCCCGCCGGTATACTGGAACGTCACCGTACACTGTAGCAGGTCTCGTTCCTGGCGTGGGGTCACCAGCACGGCCACGTCGTCGGTGATTCGCTTGAGCATGGAAGCGAGTGGGCGGTGCGAACGGGGTCGAATGAGGCTTGGGTTGGTGACGACATTGGGTCTAAAAACGGGTACAATTTTTTACGCAGAGTTTCGATACATTGTCCGAGATCTATAGCTAGTTTTCCACTTTTTGTTGTAGGTTCTGCATCTGCACTTGCATCTGCTGTTGCGACGCTTCGCTGACGCCGGCGATCTGGTGGAAGTCCAAGATCTCCGAGTACATCATCACCCGCCACGAGTCCAACGGCAAGTTGGCGTCGTTGAACGACCAGTCGAACTTGGTCTCGCACACGGGCTCGTCGGTGGGGTCGTGGTACGGCTCCATGTACGGGTGCTGCAACGCTTCCGCCGCCAGGATCCGCTTCTTCGGGTCAAACACCAACATCTTCGCCAAAAGGTCGACGGCGTCGGGCTCGACGTGGGTGCACTGGGCGAACCGTTCCGAGAACGGGATCGGCTCCCTGTGGGGCAACAGCTGGACAAACCGCAACGTGTTTTCCAGACAGATGGTCTCGATGACGTCGGGGGGCGGCAGCCCAAGCAACTCGGTGATGATAGAAAACTGGTGGACGTGGTCCTTACCGGGGAAGAGCGGCTTGCCCTCGATCATCTCGGCTAATATACACCCCACCGACCACAAGTCGACTTCAGTGTCGTACTTCTGCCATGTGAGCATGATTTCCGGGGCCCGGTAGTACCGCGTCAGCACGTAGCCGGTCATCTGGGGGTCCTGGATCCGGGCGAGCCCAAAGTCACAGATTTTGAGGTCACAGTTCTCGTTGATCAAGATATTAGACGGCTTTAAGTCGCGGTGGATGACCCCAGCCAGGTGGACGTATTTGAGCCCCCGGAGGATCTGGTAGGTAAAGTATTGGATAAACTGTTTCTCTAGCGGTCTCAGCGTCAACAATCGGTGGAGGTCGGTACCCTGGAGCTCGGTGACAAAGTAGATGTCCTCAAGTGGCAGCAAAAAGATGTCATCGAGGGTGATCAAGTTTTCGTGCTTCAAGTGCTTGAGCAACTTGAGCTCACGGTAGGTACGCTTGGCAAGCACCGCCGTCAGAAACGGCTTCATGATCTTCTTCACCGCGACGTTCTGCCCGGTCAACTTGTCCACCGCCAGACACACGAGCCCGAACGCCCCCATCCCCACGGGGTTCAAGTCGGTGTACCGGTTGGTGATCTCGAACACGGTGCCAAAGATCTGGGTGCGGGTAAACTCGCCGTCGTTCGACATTGGCAGTGGCTGTGGGTGGCTAATGGGGAAGGCGAGACTAGGTCGGTGGAGAAAATCCCCGTGCGCGGGTTATAATGGTGACGTCAAGGAGTGGCGCGTTCACAGGCAGGAACGGTCCCTCGAGGCCGAGACAATCGCAATGACAACCTACAAACATCATAGCAGCGGCAATTGACCGGTGCCGGTAGTGACGTGTTCGTGGCGATAGCCGTGTTTCTTTTGGGGGCTCGGTGGCAGTAAAATCCTCGTGTTGGCCCCATGACGCTAGCGTTGCTGCTTGGCTTCAGTTGCTCGGTCTAGGTGCCTGTTGGCGTGGGGAAAAATCTATGATTGCTCGGTGGGTCCGAGCCAGTGGCACCCGAAAACCACCGTGGTGTGAGTAGTGTGATGATCTATTAACAAATGTTTGGTGGATAAATTTACGCCGGAACGTCGTCAGAAAAGAACACGGTGCCAGCCGACATTAGTACTTTGTGGCGGTCACCCTGAAGGTTAATTACAGATTGGGCAAAAGATGTCGTCGCCGAGACAAATTGCGGCAGGTGGTGGCGAGCAGACAAAACCGACGGGTCTCAGGTTGACAGCGGTGCTAGCTTTTTGTTGCATTTGTGACTTCTACACGCTATTACCGTCATTACCTCTCGAGGTGTCTACTGGTTACACAAACCCTGAGATCCTCGTTTTTTTTTTTCCGTCCCCTATAGGTCACGTGACGCATAGCGGCTCTGATTTCCAGTGGCTCTCTCTCTCATAACACTGTTTGACACCTAACCCGCCACAGTTAATTGAATATCATACCATGAGTTCCACCACGTCGCTGGGGATCTCGCTCACCAAGACCATCATTGGTGCAGGGATGCTTTCCATCCCCTACGCCTTTGCCACCGACGGGGTGTTGTGTGGGGTGTGGCTCATCCTTGCCGCCGCCATCACCTCCGGGTTTGGCCTCTTCTTCCAGGCGTACGTGTCCCGCTACGTGCCCCGAGGCCACGCGTCGTTCTTCAGCGTGTGTCTGATTACCTATCCCCTGCTTCTGGTGGTGTTTGACATGGCCATTGCCGTCCAATGCTTTGGGTGCTCGTTGTCGTACCTTGTGCTTATCGGTGACCTCATGCCCACCGTGGTGGCCAATACTACCCGCACCTTCTGGATTGGCATCAGTGCGTTGGTGATTGTGCCCCTCTCGTTCTTGCGCAACTTGGACTCGCTTAAGTTCTCCTCGGTCATCGGCCTTTTGGCGATCTTCTACCTCGCCATTGTGGTTATTGGCCACTTCTTGGTGGGTGACATTCCTCGTGAAGGCACCGTGCTGTGGGTGGTTCCGCCATCGGTCACGGGTATGTTCTCCACCTTTAGCATCTTGGTGTTTGCCTATACTGGCCACCAAAACATGTTTAGCATCATCAACGAAGCCAGTGACAAGAGCTTGCCTGCCCTCTCCCATTTGATCAACTTTGCCATCATGTTATCGACGGTGTTGTTTGTGGGAGTGGGTCTTTCTGGCTACCTTACCTTTGGCGACTCTGTCAACGGTAATGTCATCTTGCTGTACCCTCCCGGAACAATCACCACCATTGCTCGTGCTGCCATTGTGGTGATGGTTACTTTCCTGTTTCCGCTTATGTTCCACCCGGCACGTATTTCCGTCAACAACATCTACTACTGGCTCACCACTCGCAGCCAACAAACTGCTGCTCCTGCGGAAACTGAAGCGGGTGAGACTCAACCATTGGTGGATGATGAACACGCTGGTGGTCCCAAGGAAGCGGTGGTGGTGCCATTCCCCACCGTGCCCTACGTGGTCATCACCTCCCTCTTGCTCGCCGCTGCCTACGCGCTTGCCCTTTCCATCACCCTGTTTGCGTTAGTGCTCGCAGTGGTTGGGGCGACCGGGTCCACTGCCATCTCATTCATCTTGCCAGGGCTTTTCGGCTATAAGTTGATTGGCTCCGAGCTGCCCGTCGAGACCTACGCAATTCTGTCGCTCCGCAACGCGGCGTTGGGCCTCTCAGTGTGGGGCGGGTTGGTAATGGTGGTGTGCCTTGGCGTCATCATTGCTGGGAACTACTAGAGTGCTGGCAACTACTAGATCTTTTTTTAGAAACTTTAGACTCAATTTACATAGACTCATTTAGATGGCGCCATGACCTCAACTTAGTCGTCGCGACTATATGCACTCCTCGATTAGCAGCGCGGGGCATTAGCGTTTATATGGAGGGGATAGCTCGATCCCTACCGTCTAGTCATCGAGCACAATCTACCCTCCCCCCAATTGACCCAGGATAATAAAAATCAATGTCCTGCCAACACGAACACGACCACGCTCCGCCGCCATTACCGACCAACGCTTCGCAAAACCTCCACTCACGAATCGACACCCATCGTGTCACCGCCCTTAACCTCGCCAACCCCACCGAGGAGTTGGCCCATTTATTCCGCAATCCAGCCGACCGCAACAAGTTGGTGCCGGTGACGAAGAGTGATGCCGATGCTCAGCTTATCATCAACATCCCGTTCACCAATAGCTCAGTGAAGTTGTTTTCTATCATCATTCGTTCTAATGGTTCTGACCACTGTCCTCGTCATATTAAGCTTTACAAGAATGATAAGCAGATTGATTTCGACACCAATAAGAAGCCGCTCTACACGCTAGAGCACCCTCGGGTTGGCGTGATGTACAATGACGAGGACGACATGCCGGAGCTGGTAGACGACGAGGACTCGTTTGTCGAGCACTTTTTGCCTCGTCACAAATTCAGTGGCGTGCAGCAATTGACGTTGCTTATTGAAGATGCTTACGGTGACGAAGATGAAACGTGGCTTCACTACATTGAGCTTCGAGGCGAAGCCACCGACTTATCTAAGGACCCCGTCATCACTATCTACGAATCCGCCGCCAACCCCGCTGACCACAAAAAGGTTGAAAATGAGCTTAAAAATACCATGGGCGTATGAGTGATGTGTAGTACGTCACCTATGGCCAAAAATATGAGAATATGTAACGACTGTATAATTGAGTAAATGAGAGCATTGAGAACTGTTGACGAACTTAATAGAACTTATGAAGTCGTATTTGTGGTACTGGCATGTTGAATGAATGGGTTTCAGTCAGTTTGAACCGGGTTTGGGGCCTAAAAAGGCGACAAATGTCATTATTGTCTGGCTGGTGTGTTAAAGTGCAATTTACGAGAAGTCGTGTGAGCACACGTGGCGCAGTGGTAGCGCAGCAGATTGCAAATCTGTTGGTCCCCGGTTCGAACCCGGGCGTGGGCTTCCTTTTTGCCTCATCACTCTCTGGACTTTTTAATCAATCAAACCTAGTGGTAATCCTCAATTTTTGTTGTTGTCTAACTCTAATGTGCAATTATAACTATATGCCTATTTCTTGGACACCTTACCGTCCTTAGTCGACGCAGTCGACTTCTTCTTGTCGTCGGCCTTCTTCGCCTTCAACTTCTTACCAAGCACCTTTTCAACGTCTTCAGTGGTACCCAACGCCAACAACTTGCGTTCAAAGGCCTCGTCGTCCTTCTTGTTCTTGACGTCGACGTCGTGTTCAGCAATGTCGTCCTCAGTGAACACCTTCTCGGTGTAGTGCAACGGCAACAGCGGCGACTGGCGGGACTTCACCATCACCGATCTGTAGTCGTCCAAGTTGAGGGTCTTGACCACGTCCATCAAGTTGTCGGCGGCGTGGTCGAAGTTCTTCACCGTGCCGATCTTGATCAGCACCGTGGTGCCCATAGGAGGCATGTATGACGTCAGCTGCAACAATTGGTTGATGTTTTCCTTCAATTCGTCGATGACGATACCCTTACCAGCCTTGACGGGCAACGGGTACTTGGTAGTTCTGTAGAAGGTCTTACCGAGCGCCAGGGGCATGATGTTGAGCACGGCATCGTCGACAATGAACAAGTCGTACAGTTTGAGGAATTCGCGTCGCTTTTCAAAGTTCTTGTAGTCGGTCTTCACCACCTTGACGGGGACGATCTGGGCGACGTCCAACGCCTCAAACTCTTCGATTCTGTCGACGGCGCTGTCTCTGACGATCAAGCAGATCTTGATTTCTTCAGGGATCACGCGGTGGGTCACGGGTATTATCTCGGGCTTGAACTGGGGCTTGTCAGAGAAGTACTTCTTCTTCGAGAGTTGCAAGTACAACACGTCGTTGGGGTCGTTCTCGTCGTCGGCGTCGTCAAACAACTGCGCCTTGTCCAGCAGCTTCTCTTCTGCCTCCTTGTTCTTGAGGAACTTGGAGATTTCGTTGAGGGCCTTCACCGCGAGGTCGCGGGTGATGCCTTCGCCGGCGGCGGTTTCCGGTTCGGGAGTGGGTTCCGGGGACGACTTCTTGGTCGAGCCTTTAGTCTTCTTCGTCACCTTTTCCTTCTTGGGCGCCGTCGTGGACGACTTAGCAGACTTCTTGGCCATGGTGCTTTCCTCATCTCATCGCGCGGGCGCTTCGCATAAACTGGGTTCCCGGCTGCGGCGCTGCGCCAGCAGACAGCGACGAGCACATGGTAGCGCGACAAGATTAAGAGGAAGACGAGGAAGGCGGTGTAAGTGGTGGCCCGATCCCAAAATTATTAAAATGTACCTATAAACTATAACGGCAATGACGTTTTGGGGATGGTGGTTCGTTTGTCGTCCTTGACCACATGGTCGTCGGAATCAATAATAATGGCAGGCACCCCCTGTTGCTGCTCTAGTAGCACCTCGGTGGTAACCTTAGGCGTAGTATCGTCGTCGTCGTCGTTATCGTGAATTTTTTGGACTTTGCCGCCGCCAAGCTTCTCCCATAATAGGTGGGAAAGGTCTTGTGACAGATACGGCACCTGGTTAGGCTCTTCTTCCTCTCTATCCCAGTGGTTCCATTCAGCTGGTGGAGACCGCGGCGGCGAGATAAGAAACCTTCGCGACCCCGCCTCCAGTGGGAGCTCGAGGTAGTCGACGTCGGGGCCGATATCGTAGCCGTCAAGCACGGTATACTTGTTATCCTGGAGACTGTAGCCGGCGCCGTAGCCCTGGTTTATGAGCGCCTGCTTGACGGTGGCAGCGACCTCATGGCTGGGGCAGATGACGATGATGCGGCCGAATTTCGGGAGCGCCACCACTTCGAGCGGCACCGCCTCGGGGAACTGGATCAGGCGCGGGTCGTAGTCAGTGACATTGGTGACGATGACGGTGTTGGTGACGGGGCGCCGATCCATGAATGGGGTGTGTGATAAGCGAGCGGTAACGTGTGCGCGTAGGAGGCGCGGCTTCGCTGGTGCGCCACAGGTAATACGGCGGCTACAACTGACTAAGTTTAGGGGAGTCATTAGCATTACTAAAATATGCAAGGTTAGCGGAACGCCATATAATTTTCGATGGGCTCTTCCTTGTTTTCCTTGTCCTCGTCGCGGGCGCCGGCGCGGCGCTTGGCCAAGTCGAACAACGACCAGAACTTTAAGTTCTCGTCGCCCGCCACCGTCGCCAACGTCAACTGGTCGGGACTGAGGCACCCGGCGAGAAGGCGCGAGTCGTGGGCACGGACGATCTCGCCCGTCTTCTGGAGGGTGGGGTATTGGAAGAGAGAGATGTTGTTGGTGGGGAAGCCGTGGGTAGCAACGATCTCCATGCCGATGCCGTCGGCGTACCCCCAGTTGAGCGACAGAATCTGCAGGTCGGTCTCAATGGTGTTGACGCGGGCGCCCAGCGTGGTATTCCAGAAGTGGATCGCCTTGTCCAGCGACCCGCCACCAGTGGCTAGGAGCAGCAGCTGGTACGGGCACCACAGCAACGCCTTCACCGCCGCCTTGTGGTTGGTCTTTTGAAATGCAGGCGACGTCGAGTTGCGGGCGTCCCAGATGGCGACGAGGTTGTCGTTGCCCCCCAGCGCCCACTGTTGGCCGTCGGGGCGGTACTCAATACCGCACACTTCGGCGCGGTGCACTTTGTGCTCGGCGCTAAGATGGGAGGCGACACGGACGTCCAGGTGGCTGATGGTACCCACTCTCAGCCCCAGCGTCAACACATGCTTCAGCCACAGCTGGGCGGCAATGCGGGTGGCGTGGCCAAACTGGAGCGTGCGCAACTTGGCCGAGGTGTCGACGTCCCAGATCTCGATCAGCCCGTCGTCCTTGCCGACACTGATGTACAGGCCGTCGTCCAGCCACCGCAACGACGTCACCATCGATTTGTTCGCCAGCTCGCAGAGCATGCCCACCAGCCCCGTCAGCGCGTTCCACACGTACACCGAGTCCTCGAGGCCGATGGCGAGTAAGTTGGTCAGCGACCATGCCAAAAGATTAAGGTAGAAGTCGTCAATGAGCCCCGGGGCGTCCAACACCCGTTCGGGGGCAGTGGGGATTTTCTTTGCCCGTCGGTAGGCGGCGGCGGGCTTGATCGCCAGCGCCGGCGCCCGCGACGCCAACAGCTGCTCAAAGTTGAAGAGCAGGTGCGGCTTGCGCCGTTCCGGCGGCAACGGTTGGTATAAAAGCACGCGGGAGTTCATGTCGAGGCCACAGGCTTCGGCGACATGGCGCTGGTAGATCTTCAGCGTTTGCACCTGGATGTGAGTACGAGGCAGGGCGTTAGGGTGGGGCGCCTCCGTCGTCAGCTCCAACTTGCCGGTGGTCAGATTATGTCGGCTAGGGATGAACCGGTCCAACGACTGGGAGTCTCCCAACGTCAACAGCGCCGTGCGCCGCAACTTCGCCTTGGGCAGTCCGTGGGGATACCCTTGGAACAGCTGGGAGCGCAGCGACGGCGGCGGTAGGAGCATCGGATTCGTCGCCTTCAGCACCCGCTGGACGTTGGGACTCATGTCCTGGAGCCGCTTGCGCTTAGTAGGAACCCCCGACATTGATCAGTAGATGACAACAACTAGCGATGGGACGGGTATAAAGGTGGCGCAGGCGTAACCGCAAGCTGAATTCCAAGGAAGGACTAGGGTCGAGGGGGTGGGTGTCGATGTCAACGATGGATCGCACCTAAGAGTTTACACCCTGCACTACTGGAGACGCCGTGTTGATGTTTGTTCCCAATGCGGAACGATGGCGTGCAGGAGGTCGATGCCGGGGCAACTAGGGCACAACAGCCTCGGGAAATCATCTGAGACATAGATAGTGGGGCGATCTAGCAGAGTAGGTTTTTCTCGGAAGAGAATGTAGAGGTGGTAGTGGCATGGCCAGTGTTTGTGTTTGGGTACTCGCGAACAATGGCAGACGAGAATTTAATCCACCCCTCATTGAGAAATTAGTGCGTGACATTGAAACTGGAAATGAAACAAGCAATTGTTTGGATATTACTCAATACAATGAAATAAATCCAAATATCTAATTCATGATTTAGACCTATTTCATGGTGAGTGGCGATCGGTGTTGATCTTCGGTTATGTGTCCCCGGTAGTCATCATCGAGTACCTGGTCACATGACCCTAACCTCGCTTGCGGCGCTAGCCTCAAATCACGATAACCGCCGCCACAGATTATGGGGAACTCCACGTCGTCGCTGATCACCAAACAGGACCGGGCCATTCTCCAGCTTAAGAAGCAGCGTGATGCCCTCAGACAGCACCAGAAAAAGGTGACGTTTGCCATCGCCCACGACACCGACCTCGCCAAACTGGCGGTGGCGGCTAACGATCCTCAGCGAGCCAAGTTCTATTTGAAGCTTAAACGTCAACAACTGGATATGCTCACTAAAGTACAAGGCCAGCTTGAGACTATCGAAGGGTTGATTGGCACTATTGAGTTCAAATTGGTGGAGAAGGAAGTGATGGACTCGCTCCAACAAGGTAACCAGGTGCTTAAGGAACTCAACCTGCAAGTGAGCGTGGAGAAGGTTGACGAAATCATGGATACCATGAATGACGAGCAAATCAGGACCGCGGAAGTTACCGACGCCCTTGGCCTTGGTGGTTTCGACTATGACGTTGAAGACGAGCTCGCTGCGCTTGAGCGCGAAGCTAACCCACCCACAAAGACTTCGGTGGCTCCACCTACGAAAGTGGCGATGCCCGATGCTCCCGAACTGGAGCCCCAGCTGCTCCCGCAACCGCCTACACACGAGCCGCAACTGCCGCAAAAGCAGGCGGCGGCGCCGGCGCCGCTTCCGGCGTGAAGATTTCCACTATAGTGTCAGCTCCACCCCTCCAGTGTGATCATTTCCATTATAGTGTCAGCCCGTCACCCCCCCAGCTGCTCGTTTATCATCACTATATCCGTATATATCATATCTCGTTAAATTATTAACTATTACGCCGATTAGTTCGGTAACCACTCGAGGAACTCAGGAGTGAAGTAGGAGATGATGAGCCGGGCCCCGGCACGCAACAACCCTTGGTGCGACTCAAAGGCAATCGCCTTGAGGTCGACAACGCCCTTCTCTGCGGCAGCGTGCAACATCGCGTACTCGCCACTGACGTGGTAGGCACAGATGGGGTAGTCCTCACAGATGCGGGCAGCCTCAGAGATGATGTCCAAAAAGAACGTCGACGGCTTGACAATGATGGCATCGGTACCTTCAGCCATGTCACGACGGAGGGCCCGTCTCGCTAACCCAGTAGCCCCAGGAGGCAACTGGTAGCAACGACGGTCACCTTGAGACGGAGCCAGACAGGCAGCGTCACGGAAGGGACCGTACAAGCTACCGGAGAACTTGGCCGCGTACAGCATCACCATACACTTGTGGGCCAATTCGGCGTCGATCAAACCCCGCTTGATGTCACGGATGCGGCCATCAATCATGTCCAGCGGCGCCACACAGTTAGCACCGGCCTTGGCGTAGTTCACCGCCACCTGAGCAATCCGCAACGCCAGCTTTTCTCGGTTCAAAGTGCCGTCTTCGTACAACTCACCGCAATGGCCGTGCGAGGTGTATTCACACAAACACACGTCGCAGACAATGTACAAGTCCGGGAACGCCTGTTTAAGCGCCTTAATCGCCCGGATCACAGGACCGTTAGGGTCGTCGGCGGCAGTACCCACGGGGTCTTTAACACCGGGGGCAAGAGGCACCCCGAATAAAATCACCAGCCGCAAACCCTTAGCCACAAGCAGCTCCACGTAAGGAACCAACTTATTAAGACCAAACCGGCGGATGTTGGGCAACAGCTCAATAGCAGTGTCGTCGTCGTCGTTGTCGGAAATAAAGAGGGGGAAGATGAACATCGACTTGGAGAGATGGCGTTCAGACTGCCATTCGCGGGTCAACTCGTGGTTGTAGCCGCCCTGGAGCACCAGCCCGATGTCGGTGCCGGTGGCAGGAAGGTACTCGGCGGTGTGGACCATGAGATTTAGGGGTTTTTTTGTGGGGGAAACTTTTCGAGTGAGTCGTTGAGTTTTTTAAAGGTGATCTTCGATGGCGAGCGCGTGCTCGCAACCGGCGGGGTCCGCTGGAACATATGATAGCGAACGTGATCAGTCAATATTGGTTGCAATCACAACCACAGGTGACAAAATTTAGAGCCATATCATTAAATGAAATATTCGTTGTTTAGTTATGAATTGACATCCATTGTATTCGTTCAATAGCAATTGCTTATTAATGATTATCGCATGATATTGTCCATTAAGGGTCCAGATCATTACGCCCAATACAATACGACCTATTACTACATTCATCGGGCGAATTTAGGTTTGAGTCACTTTATCAACTCGTGGCCATCTGAACCCTAAATCTGAAATTGATAAGACAGTGAATTAGGCGAAGCCAGTGAGGGATAAACAGCATAGCAAACTAAGTGGAGTACGATACTTAGCGCGATAGCATGAGCTCTACTTCAAGGATTATCGTCTAATCATCAATTAAACCTATTGATTTTATCGCGTCATTGTCACTTATTGCGTTTTAGCGTCACCGCCGGCGGCAGCGTCCTTGGGCTTGTTGTCCTTGTAGATGACCGATTGGTACACCAAGGTCCCGTTCAACGCCAAGCTCAGCAAGTAGCCGGCAAGCAACACGTAGTCGGAACGGAGGTCCTTACCGCGTTGCTTCTTGCCCGAAAGCAGGGTCAACGTGGTGTAGACACGGATCACCAGCCCCAACAAGTTGGCACGGATGGTGACGTCGCTCAAGTGGGCCGTCAGCTTGAGACGCAGGTTGTTTTGGATTTGCGGCACCTTGGCCAACACCGAGATGGGGATGTTGAGCACTTCCAAGGCGTCGACAAGGCCGGGGGGCGCGATCTTGTTGATGAAGATGGCGACGGCGGCCATGATCGCGGCGGGCTTACCCACGGTTTCGACGGCAGCGGCAAGCTTTTGCACCGTGGGCAATCTCTCAATTTCCGCCACTTGCTTGTTGCGGTAGAACGACACAAGCAAGATGAGGATGGCGTTCTGGATACCCAAGAAGAACGACTCGCCATAATTGATGAAGGGAACGTTGTTTTGCTTGTTGAACACCACGTGGACCAATTGGTTGAACGTCTCCAACGTGAGCAGCTGGAGCGACAACCCGTTGGCCACCAGCACCCGTTGCAGCAAGAGCTTAGGGTTGACGATCTTTTGGATCTGGGGGATCTTGATGAAGCTCAGCACCCCGACCATGGCCGCGCCCAAGAGCGCCGCCAACACCTTGGCGTAGCCGATCATCTTGATCTGCTTCAACGCCATCTGGAGGATGAGCTTCTTCAGCACGTCGGGGTCAAACAAAAGCTTGATGATCTGGAAAATCGGAGGACTCATACTGGCAAGGTTGACGGTGAACACGTATCCGGATTGGACTAAGGGGAAGAGTATGGCTCGGAGGTTTTTTGCACTGGCGGTGGTGGCCTCAGAGGGGGAAACTTGCCAGGTAAAATACGGCGTGCGCGCGCCCCCCGGATTATCATATGCGTGGGGTATCGTAGTCGTGTCCCATGTGATCGGGGAGTCGGCGTGGGGTTTTTCCCTCAAGCGGGCGGCGGGCAGTAATGGGCTACTCCGAAAGCATCACAACTGCCTGTGACTTCAATCGCTACAATGTGTGAAGTGGTATTTAGATCTTTGCTAGTTGGTGACCAGCAATGACGTAACAATTGAGAGGTAGGGCCTCGGCTTAAACTAAGGTTAAGGTGGAGTGTGCGATAAGAGGGGCGGCTGGTGATGGTAGTGCTTGCCTGTGTGTGGGTCTACGTCAATGTGGCAAGTGCGGTGCAAGGCACACAAAGAGGGGAAGCTCTGGCTCGAAGCACGCTCGGCAGCAGCTGAACTCCGACCGCAGCTGAACTCCGTGGCTCCTACAAAAATGTATGCGTTCTCATGTATTCTCATTAAAAAACCAGTCCTGAAATATTACTTCTTCTTGTAGGTAGCCAACTTCTCCTTCAACGTCAGCTCGGCGCCCTCGATGTACTTCATGTTGTCGAGGTGCAAGTTCAACAACTTGATGATCTCCTCGATGGGGCTGCCGTCCTTGGTCGGGTTCAGCCCCTGGGCGTTGGCAAAGTCAAGGATAAGCAGCTTGTTGAACACGTCCAGCACCGAGTTGATTTCGCTGACTAAGGCAGACAAGTTGTCACCCAAGGTGTCGAGGCGCTCGTCGAGCATTTCGGCGTTGTGGTACGCCCGCTGTCTCAACTTATCGGTGAGCGACAATTGGTTGGTGGGGCCAGCATTGGCACCACCGGCCTCCGTCGACGAGAAGTCGACGGTGCTGAGAAGCTGGTCCGCTTGCTGTTCGTAGTTGTCTAACAATTTGTCCAATTCGTCTTGTTGCGACTCAACAAATCGGAGTTGCTGGTCAATCTTTCCTTGCAACGCTTCGGCAGCATTGGCATCGGCGTCAAGGGCAACGATGGCGTCTCCCAGCTTCACAAGCTGTTGGTCCCATTCTTGGACCTTAGTGGTATAGTTTTCGAAAATGCCTTGGGTCTCGGTCAATTGCTTCAGCCACTTGGTGATGAGGTCGTCGATGGTCTTATTATCAATCAGGATCTTAGTGGGTTGGATCTTGGTTGGCTGTAAGTTAACTTCAGCCTTAGCGGGCTCGCTAGCAGTGGTGGTGGTGGTGGCAGACTTTTCGTCCTTTTTGGCATCATCCTTCTTAGCCCCAAACGAAAACCCACCAGCAGCAGGCTTGTCGTCCTTCTTTTCGTCGGTCTTAGCCCCAAATAAGCCGCCAGCCGGCTTATCGTCCTTCTTCTCATCCTTCTTAGCACCGAACGAGAACCCTCCAGTGGCGGGCTTGTCGTCCTTTTTGTCATCAGCCTTGGCACCAAACAAACCGCCCGCGGGCTTGTCGTCCTTTTTAGCGCCAAAGGAGAAGCCACTAGCAGCGGGTTTATCGTCCTTCTTGTCATCAGTCTTAGCACCAAACGAGAGAGTGGCAGGCTTATCCTTGTTAGCATCAGCCTTAGCGCCAAACGAGAATCCCCCAGTAGTGGCAGGCTTTTCAGCAGCCTTGTCGTCAGTCTTGGCGCCAAAAGTGAACCCACCAGCAGCAGGTTTACTGGCACTGGCGTCGGTCTTAGCACCAAAAGAGATACCAGTCAGCGGCTTGTCAGCAGTGTTGGCACCAAACCCGAACCCGGCGGGCTTGTCATCCTTCTTCTCATCAGCCTTGGGAGCGCCAAAATTGAGGCCAGCGGGCTTGTCGGTAGTGGTAGTGCCAAAAGAAATGCCAGCAGGCTTATCGTCCTTCTTGTCATCAGCTTTGGCACCAAAGGCGAAGCCAGCAGCAGGCTTGTTGGCAGTGGAATCCGCAGGCTTGCTACCAAATAACCCTCCAGCAGTGGCCGGCTTGTCAGCGGGCTTAGCACCAAACAAACCCCCAGTCAGAGCAGGCTTATCGTCTGATTTAGCACCAAACAACCCTCCTGAAGCCGCGGGTTTGTCACCAATGGTAGCAGCGCCCCCGAAAAGACCCCCTGAAGCAGCAGGCTTATCGTCAGCCTTAGCACCAAAAGTAAATCCACCAGTAGTGGCCGGCTTGTCTGCCGTCTTCAGCCCAAACGAGAATCCTGACGATGCTTGTTGTTGTCCATCGGGTTTAGCACCGAAAATACCACCAGTAGCGGGTTTGTCGTTAGATTGGCCGCCAAGCGAAAACAGCGGTGCCGCCGGCTTGTCGGCCTGATTGCTGCCAAAAGTGGGAGCAGCACCATCCTTGTTACCAAACAACGGCGCACCAGAAGCGGCAGGCTTGTTGCCGAAGATACCACCCGCGTTCGAGTTCGAGGCTTGCGAGCCAAACCCGCCGGTGGCAGCGCCAAACGCTGGCTTGGGGGCATTGTCGTTGCCACCAGCAGCAGCAGGCTTGTTAGCGCCAAAGGTAAACGAGGGAGCGGCGCCGGTATTGCCGCCGGCGGTGTTGTTGGTGTTCAGCGCACCGCCAAACAGAAACGACAGACCCCCCGCCGCTGGTGTCAGCGAGCCAAAGGAGAATGCCGGCTTCGGCGCCCCTTGGTTGGCAGCAGCACTGTTGTTCTGGGCCCCACCAAACACATTGGCCGAGTCGTCCTTCTTGGCCCCGAAGTTCATGGCGAAGGCGATTCGGAGGATGAGTGGTGATGAGAAGTGCGAAAAACCAAGTGGTGGGTCTAAGGGAGAGTTGAGAGAGGAGGGGAAGAAACAGAAGGCAAAAGGCATTGAATAATGTGAAAGTGTTGGGTTTAAAGTATTGTAGCTTACGTTAAATTAATTTGATCATTGGCAGTCATCTTGTTTGCGTTTAACTTGCGATGTGATTACCGTGGTGAGCAGGTAAACAAATCATCGCCGCACTGGACTCTGAGTGCGAAGGTAACACCACTGACGAAGATTGTGATCACTTTTGGATATTGACAAAATCAATAAAAAAGAAAAAAAATCACTAATAGCTCGAATATGGATCACTATGTATATAATATCCGTCTTATCATGTATAGAGTTCCTTGACTCACTGCTAAGTAAGATAATTCTATGGAATTGAAGAGTAGAGAGTTATAAGTGGCTACGTCAGCCTAACAGTAGATGATGTGCAATCATACAATATCTATATTTATAACTTAGATGACACGACCAACAGTGGCACCGTCGGCGATCCGCTGCTGGCTCTTGTCAACCTTTTTCAACGTAGTCCCCATCTGGATCAGCCCTAATAACGCCGAGATGTCCTTGGGAGCACCGCCAGCGCCAGCGCCACCAGCACCAGCGCCACCGAGATCAGGTGGAGGCGGGGGGATTCCCATGGAGGGAGGAGGGGGAGGAGGAGGAGGAGCACCTCCCATAGGCGGAGGAGGAGGCACCAGCGCCGTCGGCAAGGGAGGAGGGGGAGGCACGCCTTCAGTAGGGGGGGGAGGTGGCATTTGCGACACTGGCGGAGGAGGAGGCACCAGCTCGGTAGGGAGATGAGGAGGAGGCGGGATCAGGTCGGTGGGAAGAGGCGGGGGAGGCACACCGTTAGGAATCGGCGGCGCCTCCTGGCCTAACAGCTTGGCGATGTCACTGTCAAACAACTGCGGCGGTTGCGGTACTCCCCCAGCGGCTTGTTGCGGGGGCGTGGTGTACAAATCGTCGTCACTGTCTTCCGAGCGAGCCCCCCACTCATCGTCAGACCGTTGCTCAAGAACAGCGGGGATCAGCGCCGGGGGTGCCGGGGGCTGTTCCGGAGCCTGGGGTACGGGAGGAGGCACTTGTTGAGGAGCTTCCACAGAGGCAGGAGGAGCTTCCACGGGGGCAGGAGGAGCCACGGGGGGCGCTTCAGCGGGGGCCGTGGGAACAGCTGTGGGCACAGCGGTAGGTACAGCTGTAGGAGCAGCCGTAGGAACCGCTTGAGGAGCTTCAGTAGGAGCGGGCTCGTTGTTGCCAAACAGCTTCAAGATGTCGTCGTCTGTCTCCTCCTTCACGGCAACGTCGCCAGTGGCGGAACGCAGAGGCGGCTTCGACATGCCACCAAACAACAACAGCGCCAATTGCGACGCCCCTTGACGGTTGGGGATGTCGTCATCGCTGTCGTCGTTTTCTTCGTCACTCCAGTCGTCGTTGTTGGAGAGACCACGTTGCATTTGCCGTTGCTGGTCGGCTTTTTGTTGGTCAAACGACGGCGTCTTCGATTCCAGCTTGAAGAACTGTTGCGACAGCGGCGCGGCGTTGTTGGCGCTCATCTTGGCAAACGGGTTGGTGCTCTTGTGCTGAGGTTCCACCGCCGCCAACAGAGGAGGAATCACCGGAGCTGCAGGAGTAGCACTGGTCGAAGTCTGCGCAGGAGGAGCTTCAGTAGGCTTGGGAACTTCAGCAGGCTTAGCAGCTTCAGCGGGCGCGGGAGCAGCCTTAGGAGCAGCTGGAGTCGACGACGACGACGCCAGATAGGTAGGCGGAGGAGGCGGCACCTCATCATCACTGCTTTCTTCCTTTTGCTTCAGCTCGTAAGCGGCCATCTCTTGCTTAAGCTTAGCCTTGCGCTCTTCCTTTTCCCGACGGCGCTGCTCACGTTGACGCTCTTTAGCTTCCATCTCCTTCTTCTTTTGAAGCAAAGCAGCATACTCAGGGTCATCGTCATCGTCAGACGATTCATCTTCAGTCGGCTTAGCCGCCGCAGGAGGAGCTGCCGCCTTAGGCTGTTGGGTGGGAGGCGGAGCCGCTTGGGCAGGAGCAGCGGGAGTGGCCGTCGGCTGGTGGGGAGGAACCGAAGGTTTAGGCTTTTCTGGAACCTTAGCCGGTTCCTTATGAGCCCGAGGCGGGGGAGCTGCCGGGGCCGCGGCCTCCTTAGCGGGCGGTTCCTTAGCCGCAGGCGCGGGTTCCGACGACAGCTTCGACAGTAACCCCATCGACGCCAACCGTTCCTGGACCTTCTTCTTCGCTTGCGCCTTAATGTAGGCCTTGCGCTCTTCAGGAGTAGAGTATTTAGGCGCTTCCTTGGTGGCCGACAGCACCGACGAGGTCGACGATGCCGCTGTCAACAGAGGCCGCGAATCATTATTCTGGTGAAGAGTATCAACGGCCGCCGGTTGCGATTGCGACGAAGGCGCCGGCTTAGCCTGGTAGCGCTTAATTTCCTCAATGAACGACTTGACATCGGCAGCAATGCCATCGCCCAACTCGAATCTTTGGTAGTCCAGTTGTTCTTGAGTGGTCAACTTCAACGACGCCAGACACCCATCTTCCAACTCCTTGATCAGCGACTCGATATCGCTGATTTGCTGTTGATGTTGAGTTTGGTCGCGGTTGATGTTGTCGACTTCAGACTTGAACTTGTTATCGGCATCGCTGTTACCGTCGTCCTGGGCACTGCCACCGGTGAAGGCTGCCATCCGTTGGCGAAGTAATTGTCTCAGCTTCCACTTGCGACGGTCCAGCTCCGTCACTTCGCCGTTGGGACCAGTACCGACAATCAGCGACTCATCATCACCAGGTTTCCACCCGGGGTTTTCCTTCTCAATTCTGAGCTTGGCCAATTCCACCTTGGCTTGGGCAAGTTCACGGGTCGTCTTGTTGATGCTGTTGACAAGATAAGGCATCTTTTCCAACACCAACGAGTTGAGACGTTGGTTAAGTTGTTGCTTCAGCTCGATCCCCGGGTTCAGCGACGCGTGGTTGTCCAATTGAGCTTGCACCTCCTTAATTTTCATCTTGAGCACGGCGATTTCGTCCTGGTGAGCCAGAGCGTAGCGGTCCTTGGTCACTTGCGAATCAGCGTCTTCGACGTCAAGGGCATCAAGCAAAATTTGCTTCTCTCTAATCGCCTTCTTGAGGTCAGCCACCAGCATGTCGGCGCGCGATTGCGTCGGCTTGGGACCAGTGGCCGGGGCTTGCTTACGGTGACGGTTAGTCAGTACGTAGCCCAAATCGTCATCGTTGTTCTTGTATCGCAGCCCCAGACCCCGAGGTGCAGGAGAGCTGGAGTTCAGCTTGGTGCCTCCCTTGAGTGAGTTCTTGAGTTGGTTTACCAGGTCCTCGAAGTTCTTGTTCGAAGGAGGCACGAGTTCAGGCGGCAATCTCAAAGGAATATCGTGACCGTTGAGACGACGGTACACCAAATGCATCGCCACCGCAAACTCGTCCTTGTTGAGCTTGCCGCGGTCCAGAGTGTCCGCCAAGTTCCAGATCGATTCCAAGTCGGGGCGAGCAAGACCCAGCTTACCAAAGATCTTGAGAGCGTCTTCACCTTGGATGTAGCCCTTACGGTTGTCCCAAGCAGCGAAGATACCATCGTAAATTTGCTTTTCTTGCTTGGTGATTGCCCAAGGGATGTTCAGCTGTTGAGTCTGGTTAGTACCCATAGCTTGTTGCAAGTTACCCGTGGGAGCATTGGGCAAGAAGTGCAGTTGCATGGCGCCCAAACCAGGGATACCGCCGGTGGGAGTGTTGACAAACCCCCACTGACCGGGCTTACCGGTGGGCATAGCTTGAAGGTAACCCGTGGATTGAGGTTGAAGGTAGCCAGTTCCTTGAGCCTGAAGGGGTTGGTAACCAGTGCCCTGAGCTTGCAACGGTTGATAACCCGTGCCCTGGGCTTGAAGAGGAGCCAGCGGTTGGTAGCCGGTGCCTTGAGCTTGAAGAGGCTTATTGAAACCGGTACCTTGAGCCTGAAGCTGAGGCTGGTAACCAGTACCCTGGGCTTGGAGCTGGGGTTGAAACCCAGTACCCTGGGCCTGTAATTGCGGTTGGAACCCAGTCCCTTGAGGTTGGAACCCATTGAACCCCGTTCCTTGAGATTGTAAAGGCTGGTAGCCAGTACCTTGAGCAACGAGGGGGCCTGTCTTTTGTACAGGGATCAAGCCACCGGTGCGTTGAGGAGGCACCGGCACCAACGATCCGCCTCCCGTACGCTGGGGAGCAATGCTGCCGCCACCAAACGCTTGTTGGCCACCGAACCCGGTGGGCTGGTATTGTTGCTGAGGCATACCAGTGTTCATCCAGTCGTTAGGGTCAGGCTTGGGCGGGGCAAATTGAGCGAAGGGAGTGTTGGCCAACTTCACCAGAGGGTCATCGGGCACCGTCAACGCGATGGCATCGATGAACGACCGCACTTCGTTGGCCCACCGTTCGGGAACCACTCGAGGGATCGACTCGCCCCGCTTGGCGATCGAGCACAAGTGGAGGGCAAGGGCAAACTCGGGGAAGAGAAGCGACCCCAGCTTGCTAAAGTCCAGCAACGACCAGATGTCGGCCAACGTCACTGGAGTCAAACCGGAGCGCAACATGATGTTCAGCGCCAGCTCACCCGAGATCGTCGATTCACCCTTAGGCACAGCCGTACGAAACAAGTGCTCGAACTTCTTCTGGTCCTCGGCGGTGATGAACGACAACCGCATCGCCGGGATTTTGAGATCGACGTTCTCCACCACTGAAGGAGCGCCGGCAAACCCCGTCGGCTGAGTGACAAGGTAACCCGTGGGCTGCGATTGGAGCGGTTGGGTCATCTGCGGCATCTGGGGTGCCGGCTGAAACGTCTGCGACGGGTAGAGCTGCTGCTGGGGCATTTGCGAGTAGAATCCCGTCTGCTGAGGCTGCTGCTGCTGGGGCGGTTGTTGGCCCATGGGCGGGTAGTAACCCGGTTGCGGCCCTGGCTGCTGCTGCTGGAATCCATTGGTCGGGGGCTGCTGTGGCTGCTGGAAGCCGTACCCCGTTTGTTGAGGCTGGAACCCCTGGTACGGGTTATACATGGTGAGGGCTAAAAGGTGGCGGCGGCGGTGACAAATGGGGTCGGCTGTGCGCGCGCCCGCACCAGCCAGTGCCGAGACTTCCCAGGGTGGAAATGAGGAGAGAAAGCTAGTTATGAGGCTAACGATTGACGTTGTGTGATTGAGAGGTGTTGTAGAGAGGTTTAATTACGGTATGTTTCAAATTTTCGATGTAGATTGAGATTTTCACCAGCCTTGCTAGGTTGGGACCTGAGCGTCGCTGAGTGCGACCAGCACAAAATTAATGTGATAGGCCTCAGCCAAATTGCTGGCACGTGACACGGCCGACACCGGTAAGATTAGCATGAAATTACCACTTGACAAACCTAAATTTCTGTTACACCTGAAGATAGGCATATATGATCTTGTCATCATCATCACTGCTCAAATCACACATTAGTTTCTATATAAATTGTATCTACCTGATTACTGTCTACTTTTCAACTTCCAAGCACTCGCTCCAGAAGTTGATTTCCAATTGAGTTACCCGGTTGAACAGTTTCACCAATTCGGCCAACTTCGCCTCGGAATCAATCAGCTTAGCAATGTCTTGCAACACTTGCTGACCTTGCTGGTGAGCCTCACCGTACCAGTCACTGGTGTAGTCGCCGATCCAGTCCTTATACACTGGCTTAAGGTCCGGTACTACCAACAGCAGAGCGTACTGGCCACCTTCATAATAACCATGGAGACAGGGTGCCACGGCAATCTTGATCAGGGCAAAGTCGAAGTTGTCTCCCACGTACAAGAGGTAGTCGCAATACTCACGGCACGCTTTACCCTTGGGAATGGTATTGTTGGCATAATCAATACCGTAAGTGGTCTTCATCTTATGCTTGTGACGCTTGATTTCCTCACCAATGTTGTTTAAGATCGTCCCTTGAGCAAACACTTGGTCTTCATTAGGGGCGCGAGCAGCGGCGAGCCCGTGTACTTGACCGTAGTTGATGAGGTAGAAGTAGTCCTGAGTCAAATAGTACACGAATTGATGGTCAGGAAGCTGGTTGGTGGCTAACAATTTGAGGAAAGGGTGCTGAGTGTACTGGATCCAAAGATCACCGGCTTGCGCCTTGAAGTAGTCGTAGGCCAGTTGCTTCAACGGCAAGGGCTTCACTGGCGCCACCAACTTCACCACCGGCGGCTTGATGTAGTGGTAGAGGGGACCGTTACCCTTGCCAAGCTTAGTACCACTCACCATGGCTTGATGAACATAGCCAATGGCATTAGCAATCGCTTGTTTCAACTCGACATCCTTGGCTAAGTTGGCAGCGATGGCACTAGCAAGAGTACACCCGGTGCCGTGAGTGTCTTTGGTATCGATATAGCCACTTTCGTATACAACCACGTCGTTATTCGCAGTCACCAACACATCAGTAAGCCTATCCCCCCAGGGGATGTGGCCACCTTTAAGGAAAAGGTTCTGGCACCCAAGTCTCTGGCGCAATTTCTGGGCAAGCTCAATGAATTTCTCCTGGCTGTCGACCTTATCGTAGCTGACACCGGTCAATTTCGCAAGCGCCTCGGCCTCGGGGAAGTTCGGAGTGATGAGGTACGCTTGCTTCATCACTGAGTCCACCGCCAATTGCATCGATTCATCGTCGAATAACTTACCCCCGGTGGTGGCGATCATCACCGGATCCACCAAGAGCTTGGTGTCCGGGTATTTCGGGAGGAATTGGTGCAACGCCCGCACCGTGGCCCCGGTCAACATCCCCGTCTTCACCACCTTGACCGAGGTGCCGAAGTCGTCAAAATTGAGATCAAAGATCTTCTGGACAAGCTCATCACTGGTAGCTTCAAACTTATCAACTTTCTGAGTGTTCTGAGCGGTAATGGCCCCGATACAGGTGAGACCGTACACCGAGTGCGCCGTCAACGTCTTGAGGTCGGCCTCGATGCCGGCGCCGCCCGAGTTGTCCGAGCCTGCCACTACAAGCACGAGCGGCGGCGTCCGGCGACACTCAATGGGAGGATCGAGGGTAATGGTAGTAAGCGACATGTTTTTACGAAAGTGGCTCGTTGCCAAAGGCTTATTTATAATTACGGAGTTGTCTTCTGTCCCTCGCTTTCCTATGCTCTTACACGGTTAAATGCATACAGCGGTTGGATAGGATCTCGGTTGTGTGCCCTGCGCATGACCTCTCCTTATCCAGCATACCTAAGCCTCTCCCCTCCGACAGTGAAAATTTGATAGCCCTATAGAACTAAGCTTCACTGACAAGGACGAGATGGCCAACAGGTCAAACTCAGCTGCCGACGTCTAGCGCATGCCGCTATCGGGTACTACTGCCCTTCCGCATTAGTCTCCGCTGTCACCCAGCATACCAAATTCTTGGCACCAAGTTAACATCGCCTACAACACCACCAAATATACTGATATTTTCCACCAAAATCTCTAGTTTTAATATGCTATTAATTTTTGTTAGGTGTGGCTTTAGCTGCCTGCACCTCCGGAATCTCTCCTCTCCCCCCCAGGTGAGAGTTAAACTAGCACCACTGCCACCTCACTACCAAACGGTTGTGCATCACGTGATGCGAGGCAACCACCTCCTGCCATTTGATATAGCCAAGATTCATCACACCAACGACTCCGTCTTAGCCCACCACGGCTTGCCGCCCATGGATACCGATCCGGCTCAGGGACTTCTCCCGGGGATAAACCGAACCTTCCTCGCCCTGTGCGATGTGTACGGTCTTCAGGCGGGCACGTTCAAGGCGAAGCAGGCGCTGTTTGGCACCGTGTTGCCGGGCTATTTTGTCACTAATTGCCTGATGGACACGATGAAACATTACTTTGCCCAAAGCAACATCACCAAGGCGTCCCAGGTGCTCGCCATGGGCTATCTGGGCTACAACCAAGTGGGCAACGGCGACACCTTTGTCGCCCTTCTCTTCACCATCCTGGGAGCATGTGCGCTGGCGTGGATGCTTACGTTGTTGCTTGTGTTGTCTCCTCCACAGAAGCGGAAACCGTTGATCGCCCAGGTGGCGACGTTGTTCTTCGCTATCACCATGACCATCTTAGTGTGCCGAGTCACCGATGGCGCCTCCAGAGAATACTATCAGGACCGGCTTGATATGTACCAGATACACCAGGTGTTGTATAATAATACCGCCTACCGAATATGTGTCACTATATCTCAGTTTATTACCGAGATTGCCTACTTGGAAATCATGACGGTGCTCCTTCCACGGATGGCTCGGTTCCCCATTTTGATCTTCATGGTGGCGGTTGTACTTGCCAGATTAGCAGTGCTGATCGTGTACGAGGCTCGCTTTGACAACTCTCAGCTGGTGTTTATCACTCATGTTGGTAGTACTGCTGAAACGTTTAAAATTGTCCGCGTGGTACTTATGGTGGTGATTATTTTGGGCTTTTGGGGACTGCTATTGTACTATACTTGGAGGACTAAATCTCCCCGTAAGGTATCGTATTGCCGCAAGTTACTTCCCCTCGGCCTTTTCATCAATGTCATTTTTGGTACCCATGTGGTGCTTCTGTTGTTGATCGTCACCTTGTTCCGTGAGAAATGGCTTCTGCTTACTTGGCTCGTCTTCCTCCCTTATCTTATTGAGGTGGTGTTGATCACCATGGTATGGGAATGGATATTTAACATTGCGTTGGTGGAAAAACGTAATGAACTTATTGGTGTGCTTGGTCGTCGTATTCTGGTCGACGATGCCGTGTCCCTTTCGCTGAATATCCATCGCAAACGCACGTATTCCATTTATAAAGATGGCAAGCTATTCTTCAAGAATGGCATCTTTGGCAGCAAACATATCGTCACCAAAGACGATAGCGACCACTCCAAGCTTCTGTCTAGTGATAATGGTGTGGAATTGGATACCCTCCAACCGGGCGATACCAGTTTTGAAGCTGCTACCACCACTGCTGCCACCACTGCCGTGGACACTGCTTCAGCCACGGTTCACCGTCACCAAACGATGGAAACGGAACCGGCGCCACCCCAGCACCCAGTACCGGTCAACGTCACCTCTCAGTTTGCTGTATTGAACCCTCCTTCATCGGATCAACTGCTGGAAGAGGCAATTGCCAGCGATCTGGAACACGAGGTGGTGATTGGCGACTACACCTATTTTGATAGCGACACCGACGACTCCCTCTACGGTCCCGCTGACACCTCAAATCAGCGCTAGTGGTATCAATTGAACCACCCTTCAAGTTATAGAACACAAGCCCTGGCGGGCACAGGGCTAAATAAACGCTACATGCAGTGAAGCAAGCAAACCCCTACCCCTCTTTATACTCCACATAAACTTTCATACATTAACGTACGATCTAGATCGGCAGAGGAGGGGCATTAAGCAACTCTCGCTTCCGTTGCTTCCTCGAATTTTTCGGAAGAGTGCGGAAATGGCTGTCGGCAGCAGACGAGGCTAAAGCACGATAACGAAGAGAAGGCACTAGCCAATGAAAACAAGGGCAGGCGTTTAAGAGAAATTCGTAGAACCCTATCTGAATTACTTTTTCTACCCCTAAAGATCATGTTTTCGTCATCGAAGACGGTGGAACCTTCTCGAACTTTCTGGCATTCTGCACGACTCCAGGGGTTAGGGCCCGCGGGGTCTCTCTATTTAAATCCCGAAGCAGCCGCAACCCCATCCCACAGTACAGAACTAAGCCCACCATGCTTACGGCTAGAGCGATGAAGATGCGGCCGGCTCCGTTGCGAATGGCACCTCTTGCCTCCCGCCAATTGAGTCGAGCCGTCCCCCGTGACGTGAACCACCACTATTCTCCCGCTGCCGCTCCTCAGCCACTCCCGGCAGCCGCCAAACCCCGGATGGCCTCGCCCTGGAGACCTCAATTGCGCCAGTTCTCGCTGCTGGCGTTCTCGAGAATGCAAATGCAGATGAATAAAGAGGAACAGGACGACCGCCCGGCGCTTGAAAAGTACGGGGAGGACCTCACTGCCCTCGCCCGCGAAGGTAAGCTTGATCCCGTCATTGGCCGCGACGAAGAAATCAGACGGACGATCCAGATCTTGAGTCGGAGAACTAAGAACAACCCCGTGCTCATTGGTAATGCTGGTACCGGTAAGACGGCGGTGATGGAAGGGTTGGCCCAGAGAATCGTCAAGGGCGAAGTCCCCGAGTCGATGAAGGATAAGCAAGTGATCGTGCTTGATCTTGCTGGGATTATCTCGGGCTCTAAGTTCCGCGGTGACTTTGAACAGAAGCTTAAGGAAATCTTGAAGGAAGTGGAAGACAAGCAAGGCCTGGTGGTGTTGTTTGTCGACGAACTCCACCTTTTGATGGGTTTGGGTAAAGCCGAAGGCTCCATTGACGCTCTGAACATGTTGAAGCCGGCGTTGGCTCGTGGCAAGTTGTCGCTCTGTGGTGCCACTACTATCGACGAATACCGCAAATACGTGGAAAAGGATGCTGCCTTAGCTCGGCGGTTCTCGCCGGTGATGGTCAATGAACCTAGTGTCGAAGACACCATCTCCATTCTCCGTGGGTTGAAGGAACGTTACGAAGTCCACCACGGGGTGCGGATCACTGACGGTGCTCTCGTCACTGCTGCCATCTACTCCAACCGTTACATCACCGACAGATTCTTGCCTGACAAGGCTATTGACCTTGTTGATGAGGCGTGCTCGACGTTGAGATTGCAACATGAGCTGAAGCCCGACTCCATCGCTAAGTTGGACCGGGACATCATGACCATTGAGATCGAACTTGAATCGTTGCGCAAGGAAGAGGACCCGTTGTCCGTCAGTCGCCGCAAGAAGCTTGAGGACGACTTGGAAAACAAGCGCAAGACGCAGAAGGAATTGAAGGATCAATGGGACACCGAAAAGGACAGTCTTAACGAAATCCGCGACACTAAGCACAACTTGGAACGGGCCAAGCACGACCTCGAAGTCAGTCAACGTAACGGTGACTACGGTAAGGCTTCGGAATTGCAATACCTGACCATCCCCGAACTCGAGAACAAAGTGAGAGAATTGACTCAACTGGAAGAAGGCCAGAAGGCCCAGAGCTTGTTGCACGACTCGGTGACCACTGAAGACATTGCCGCCGTCATTTCCAAGATGACGGGCATCCCCGTTTCTAACCTCATGAAGGGTGAAAAGGACAAGTTGTTGGATATGGAAACCCTCATCAAGCAAAAGGTTGTGGGTCAAGACGAAGCGGTGCACGCTGTTGCTGATGCCGTGAGAATGCACCGGGCCGGTTTGACCTCCGACAAGCGCCCTATTGCCTCATTCATCTTCTTGGGACCTACTGGTACCGGTAAGACCGAGCTTACTAAGGCGTTGGCTGACTTTTTGTTCAACGACACCAACCTGGTGATCCGGTTTGACATGTCTGAGTTCCAAGAAAAGCACTCCGTCCTGCGGCTCATTGGTTCTCCTCCTGGTTACGTCGGGTACGATGAGCTGGGTGAATTGACTGAAGCCGTCCGCAGAAAGCCTTACTCGGTGGTGTTGTTTGATGAGTTTGAAAAGGCTCACAAGGACATCCTGAAGTTGTTGCTTCAAGTGCTTGATGAAGGGTCGTTGACTGACTCGCACGGGCGTAAAGTCGACTTCCGCAACACCATCATTGTGTTGACGTCCAACCTTGGTCAAGAGATCTTGTTGAATGACAAGAAGGCCACTGATGACGGTAAGATTAAGCCCGAGATCAGAGATCTGATCTTGGACGTGTTGCGCCACACCTACCCCCCTGAATTCCTCAACCGTTTGGACGACGTCCTCATTTTCAACCGGTTGTCGAAGAAGCTGCTCCGGTCGATCTTGGACATTCGTTTGCGTGAGATCCAAGACCGACTCACCGACAAGCGCATTGTTCTCGACGTCACTAAGGATGCCAAGTCGTTGCTCTGTGACTTAGGCTACGACCCCATCTACGGGGCTCGTCCGCTTAACCGGACTTTGCAGAAGGAAATCCTCAACCCGTTGGCGACGTTGTTGATTAAGGGCCAAGTGCGTGATGCTGAAACCGTCCACATCCAAGAAAAGGACCACAAGATCCACGTCAAGCCCAACCATGAAGGTGACGCGTGAATCAATCTCCATTTACAATGAGCTACGAAAATTATGCATAGGACACGATAATTATATATATAAACGTATACACAACTATTTCATTAGTCGCATATCACCACCAGCTTAAACTCCTCGAAGTCTGAGGGAGGGTAATCAGGGAAGTATTTGATGATATTGTCAATGTATTTGTGACGGTTGTCGTAGGGAGGCGCCGAGCTGGGGGGTATAAGCTCAAGCTCCAGCCACTGCTTGAGGGTGAAGAAATCGGTCAACGTCTTGATCCAGTTCATACGAGTGTCGATGTTGAGCACATCGTCGTCATCAATGGGAATCAAGTTACGCAACCTCAGCCGGATAAGACCCAAGTTTTCCACCGCCTTATTCAAGTCAATGCCATCAAACTCCTTAGCAATGTTGTCCTTGACTATCCGCGATAACCGCGGCAGTTTGCCGTTGGTCAGCACCATGATTTGGAGGTTTTCTTGGTTGTACATCAGACCAAAGTAGAAGTCACAGAGCGGCGGTTTGTCAGCGATGTTCACCGGGAGCCGCAAGTACTTGCACTGATAGTAGATCTTCTCCAGCAACGCGTAGTTGTCGATGCAGCAGCATACAATAGCGAAGATCTCGTTGTACACCAGCGACTTGATGAGGTCGAACGACGCCGCGTCGCTGATTTGGTCGACGTCGCTGAACTTGTTGACGTTCTCGTACATGGTCAAGTCCGTCAGCTTGAACTCCCGCTCCACCAATTTGTAGATCTTGCCATTAGCCGCGTAGTCTTTCATCTCCTGGCACACGTTACCGCCGCCGGTAATCACGGTGATTTTGGCATTGGCACGAATAAGGTGCTCGACACGAGAAAGGGCGACATTGCCACCACCAATGACAAGACAGTGTTTGTCCTTCACTTGAAACGCCAATAGCAACAGCCCCGCGGGCTTAGGTGCTTCGGTAAGCGTACTCATAGCCAGGCTCTCCCCATACCAAAACGTCTCGGAAATATTGGGCGTGCGGGGGGTCACGTGTGATTACGGACACCGTGCTCTATATCACCATTCCGTTGCTTTTCCATCGTGTCATATTCCAGTTGACTACGCCCCAAGCTCATCACAACGGTATCGCCTAACCAGTGAAAATTTTTTCATGGACAATGTGGGGGTGGTCGCCCTTGCCTTGCCACCCGTCAGTGGCTGAAAAGGCCACGCACTAGCCGCCACGGCACGGGCGCGGGGCGCACTCTATTTCCCCGTTGAGGGGGTGACGCACGTAAGCCTAGACAACAGGCGGCACTCGAAAAAAAAAGTGCAAAAAAGCCAGGTGAGAGCGTTACTGGATACAGCCACTTCTGTGGTGGAAAAAATTTCTTACGGTGGCCCAAACAGTAAGTCTGCGTGACACTTAAAGAAAAGGCAACTTTCGCTCCCCTCAAAAAGCAATCACGGGAGGGCGTCCTATTATCAAATTGATGTAGACTGATGTTTCTCCCCTATGCCACACACAAGGTTTTATCATTAGGTGGCATGTCCGTTGAGCCTCGCGATCACTTTTTACAGTTTTTTTTTCTAGAGAGTAAAAAAAAAAAACTCGTCAGTGTTCCCAACCAAAGCGACCAGAATAGCTCGCAACCATGCACGCTTTTTTTCTCTTTTGCTTCGAGACTAAACAAAATTTTATACCTACCGCTTGCCGTTAACCCTCTGCCCATTTTCAATATACAGAACCCCAAGACCTTGCAAAGTGTCTTGGTGATTGGATTGGACGGCTCGTTCCTGTCATACTCGACATGCCTGTGAAAGAAAGACGCCAAAGCATGGCAGAAAGACGGTCGCTGATGCACGCGCCCACGCCACCTATCCCGCCGTTGACGGGCTTGGAAACTCCTCAAGAAAGCCTGAGCCTCCGCTTGGACCAATGCGACGTGTTGATCCAGGGGACGGGGCTCACCGAGCTGATTTTGGCGGCGGCGTTGGCGTGGAACGGCACCCAGGTGGTCCACATCGACGCCAAGGACACCTACGGCGACGCCACCACCACCATGACGATTGACCAGATCAAACATTGGGTCCAGGAAGTCAATGCTGGTAGCGTTCCTCATTTCGGCCAGGCTCAGATCTACATCCCGGGAGGTAAGACCACCAACAAGTTTGTCCTGAGAGACTACGGGATCGACTTGTGTCCCAAGGTGTTGTTCTGCCAGCTGGACTTTGTTTCGCTTTTGTCAAAGTCTCGTGTCTACAAGTACTTGGAATTGGTGCCTTTGCTGACGTTCCACACCTATGAGAACGACGACTTCAGTCAACTGTTGAACCAGCTGACCAAGAAGAACATTTTCATGGATAAGCTGTTGCTGTTAGCTACTAAGCGCCATCTCATGAAGTTTCTCAAGTTTGTTCTTGACAACTCCGACGAAAAGCGTGCCATGATTAAGGCTGAAGGCCACGTGCCCATCAATGAATTCTTAGCTACCAACTTCCATTTGGATACCCCTCAAGTCGACGAACTTATTTACACGTTGGGGCTTTGCAATGAACGCAATACCAAGTCTTCGCTCGCCCTCAAGCGGATCAAACGGTTCTTGGTGTCCTTTGACCAGTACGGTAACTTCCCGGTGATGGTGCTGCGTTATGGGGGCCCCGGTGAGGTGTCGCAAGGCTTCTGCCGTAACGCTGCTGTGGCCGGTACCACCTACAAGCTTAACACCACGTTGACTGATTGGGATCCTCAATCGAGATACGCTCGCTTCTCCGACGGGCTGAAGATCAAAATCAACGACAAGTTGGTCATCCTGCCAACTCAAGTACCCAAATTCTTGTCCGGAGTCTACCTGGAAACCATTAAGGACTTGCCTCGTTACACTGTCACCCGGTTAGTGACGGTGGTGCGTACTGATTGCAAGGAATGGATGCTGGGTGAATCGCTGACGATCATTGTCTTCCCTCCGGGGCTGTTGCCGCTGAACAACGTTTGCTCGGTGCAAGTGATCATTCAAAACGGCCAACTGGGGGTGTGCCCTCAAGGCCAATCGATCTGGTACGCGCAAACGGTGGAACAGAACATCCAACAAGCCAAGAGCGATCTTGAGGTCGCCAGCGAGCGCATGGAGTCGGCACTTTTGCGGGAATCGGCACCTGACCTGGATTTGGACGACGTGTTCCAAGAACAGGAAGTGGTGTTCGACTCGCGCGGCACGCCGGTTATTGCCAACCTGTTCAAGTTGGGGACGCTGCTCCACAACTTTGTGCCGAAAGCCAAGGTCGACGTGGTGTGCAAGGTGGGGTACGTCCAAGAGACGTTGGTAAACCCCGACTTGTCCACGATCTTTGACGCGCTCAAGCCTAATACCACGGTGAGAAACATCGTCCTTGAGAAGGTGCCGGGGGCTGAGGATATCATCTTCACCAACGCGCCCACTCTGGAGATCTCGTACGACGGCATTGTCACCGACGCTAAGCTTTTGTACCAACGGATCACCGGACTGGACGAGGATTTCTTCGACGTGGACTTTGAAGATGAAGATGACGAAGCCCAAGCGGCGGCGGCAGCAGCGGCAGCGGCGGTGCGGGCAGGACCAGCGTCGGGCACTGCGGCGGATAATGAGATGGCCATTGATGACAGCAGCGACGACGACCACCACCCTTTCGCCACCAGCGAAATGGAATTGTGACTTATAGACCTAATAAATTTTTCAAAATTTCTTTCCATTTGTTATCATATAAATAAGTTATTTAGACGGTGGACAGCTTTACAAGTTGTTCAAGGCGCGTTCCAAGTCACCGACGTCGACTTCGGCCTTGTTCAAGTCCTTCAAGTCGGCGATGGGACGTTCGGCTTGCGGAGTGATGCGGAAGGCGTGGCGCGACACGGGGGTGTCCCAGTCGATGATGGCCGAGTGCACCGTTCTCCGGTTGTCCCAGATGACCACCGATCTCGGTTCCCAATTGGCCCGCAATTGCAAGTCGTGCGACGATTCAATCACCCAGTACAAGAAGTCGAGCAAGTACTTCGATTCCTCTTCCTTCAACTCGACGATTCTTCTCGAGAACGGCTTGTTCAAGTAGATACACTTGTCGCCAGTAACGGGATGGACCCGCACCAACGGGTGGATCGACAGCACCGGCTTCCGGCGCTCGATGCCGCCAAGCTTGGTCGAGTCCTTGGCCTGGTCCAGCGACGTGTGCAACACGTGCAACCCTTCCAATCTCTTTTGGAATTCCGGCGACAACCGGTTGTAGGCTTCGACGGTGTCGGCGAAGATGGTGTCACCACCAGCGTCGGGACCTTCAAGCACCGAGAAGAAGGTGGTCCCCGGAGGTTGGAGCTCGTAGGACACGTCGGAGTGCCAGCCGACGTTGTTGTTACGGTTGGCAAACACCCGTTCGAATTCACCTTCGTCGGGACGACGGTAGGTGATGTGCAACTCAGGGTGGCCCCGAGGAGCCCCCGAAGTGGGGTGGATGTGCAACCGGCCAAAGTGCTTACCGTAGTTGACGGCGAACTCGGGACCTTTGTCGCCAAAGTCTTGGTCTCTGAAGATGACGACACCCCGGCGAGCGACAAAGAGAGCCAAGTCATCCTTTTGCTTGTCGGTGAACTCGGAGATCTGGAGACCACGGACCTCAGTACCGAACTTGGGAGTGATCCGGCGCGAGGTGTAGTCGTCACCCGACTTGGGGTTGCCGGCGGCGTCCAAGCCGTACTTGAACAAGTTCAGCAATTGCTTGTCGGCACGGTGGCCGGGGTCTTCGTGCTTGAAGAAGGTCAAAGGACCGTACTTTTGCGACGGGTCCCAGGTGGGCAAAAACTCGGGGTGGTTCGATGCCGCCCGGTTCTTCGAGTTGATGACGAGCACGCCATCGTCGGCGACTTCGTCCTTGCCGTTGTAAAAGTGAATGTCGAAGTTGCCAAATTTAGTGCTCATGGTGAAACGATGCTTTTCATTAGCGACGATGGACAGGGGCAATATATATTCGTGGTTGGTATCCCCGGGTATTCATTATCGGGATCGCTCAATTGATGCCACCACAGTTTTGCAGCCACTGTGGAGGTACTCCGGTATCGGCGCGATAACCGATCAATGATGAGTTATACGATCTAAAACGGCCAACGGTTAATTGAAAAACTCGTTACGGAAATAAATTAAGCTTCCCAGTTTCGTCAGTTACCGGTAACTGACGCTCCCCACCATCGTTTGAGCATCAACGGCAGGGGATGCTGGCAGATATGCACCGAGCGACTCACATCACGTGAAAAATCCGAAAATTCGTCAGTCGATTTCTAATCGGGGGTCTAAATGATTGGCCCATAGTAACTCCGTGTATTCCTTTCCCAAATCCAAAATTATATAAAAACTAGTGATATTACTCGTAATGACCTGTGGGTGCGGTGAACTCCGACCCCGCCGCCGCTTAATTGCGGACATGGTACATTTCATTAGCCACATTGAACGTAGTGACGATAAACTTCGACGTAGACGGCGACATCTGCGGCGGCTGGGGTTGCCGCGGGGTTAGCAGAAGGCTGCTGATGGCGTACGACGGGTGGCTCGCCGCTTGCGGTCTCGGTGACCCTTGTGGTGACAGCAACGGCGACACCTGGTCGTCATGCAGTAAAAGCGCCGATATCAGGCATCTGGAGCGGGCACTGGGGGTCTCGCTGCCGGTGGAAGACTCCAGACTGACCGAGTTTGACCGGCTCAGCTTGGCCAGGGTCACCAGCTCTGACTCACTGGCTGATTTGTCTTCGGTGGCGGGGGCAGCGAGGCGGGGGGCTTCCCAACAGCATTCCAAGAAGTTGCGGAAGCACCCTTGACACTTGCCGTTAACGACATCCTCGTCACACTTCTTCTTTCGCTTGCGACACGTCAAGCACCCGGTCTTGGTACGCTTCCTTATCGTCTGAGTCTTCGTCACCTTGGTCGGGGTGGTCCGACCGGTCTTGGGCCGCTTGGGACGGATGTTTATATCCAATACCTGTTGATAGTCACGGTAAGACATCGAGATGGAGGTAGTTTTGGTAAATATTTGAGTTTATAAATTTTTCTTCATGCCACTATATTCTTTATCGCTTATTGACCAGGAGGGCAGGAGACGCCGAGCGCGGTTCCCGTTTTGGATAGTAGCTTCCAGATCCGAGAAAAAACGTGAGCTGGGCCACCCACAACCACCGAGGTGGCAAAATAGGTGATTTACGAGTGTGATCTGGCTTTATAATGATGATATTCATGGTGTTTTGTCAAATATACCACGACAATACCGAAGTATACTCGCGTACACCATTTTACCTAAGCGGCAAGTGATCGCTGATCCACCTGCTGTTTTCAGACGCGAAGTCTGTGGCTTACGCCACGAGTTCGCGTGGCCTCATCGCCAACTTCTGAAAGACTGGTCACAAACATCAACTTCGTATATAACCATGACTGATGATAAGACTACAAACCATCCCCGTCGCCAAACTCCGAGTTATCGTTGATACCTATTATTGTTTTCTCGCTTTGATTTGCGCCACCTGCATCACTCGGTTGCAAATTTTGACACAAGCGTCAGTTGCCATACGGCAATCAATATACCCAAACGGCAGGTGCGGCACTTAAATCGCCGAGACGCCGAATACTTTAAGATGCCATCACTAAAAGACGTGTAATCAGGCAGCAAACTATCGCAACTTTGGAAACAAGCAAATCGAAATTAATGGCATCAACGCAATATCTAATGATGCTCTCTCATTTTGCAAAATCTGTATTTACCTTTCAATTTTGCAAAGATTGCAAATTTACTCAGTGACAAGAAAAACTGCCAATAATTTCACCAGAAAACTACCAGAACCACGGGATCAGCCCACAAAAAATCTCAAAAATGCTTTTGGTGCAGTAAAATAGTCTTATTGCCTCGTTTGAAGGGGTTCTGGCGGAGAAATGGCTCTTCAATTTGCATCGTACCATCAACATAAAGAATTTTGCAGCAAGATCCTCTCGATAGCTTAGCTGGTAGAGCGTGAGACTGTAATGGAATTTGTCATCTCAAGGTCGCGTGTTCGACTCACGCTCGGGAGATCCTCTTTTTTTTCCCGTCGACGTCATACCCCTCTTTTCTCACGCGGACTTTGTGGATGAGTATTTGACAGCACAATTCACGCGGGGGGATGATGATCATGACAATGCCGCAGACCGCGGACTTTTTGCGCTTACGCGGTACAAACTTAGCATTAGCAATTGCTAGTCATCCAAAGAGCAAATATAGAATGGTCCGATCGTTGCGATGATCGTCGCCTCGACGTAACCGAAGCCTAACCCTTCTCGTCAACCTAAAAGCAATTAAAAAGATCCAGCAATTCGGTAGCGGAGTACCCGAGAAAACGAACTTAAAGCGGGTTTTCGGCTCGGCACCCTTGGTGATAGCTCCGCTCGGTCCAATGAGATCGCGAGAAATTCTGCTTACGCGCACTTGCAAATGAACCCAATGCACCTTAAAACTCGAGCAAACGTCCGATTAAATTGTTTGTTTGATTGTCGGATAGCGACTGGTTAGCCGGGTACCGCGTCCGTGAACACCGGTAGCTTTGTGTGACAAACCATTGCGAGCCCCACTTTTACCTAGTGGCGTTTCTCTTGGCTGACCCTCAAATTTGGCTGTGCATGATCTTGTGCATCAAGGCTCATAAGCGACCGTACAGCCCTAAACTCTTTGCATCCCCACTTTACGTTTATATATAAATAAAACGACGGACCCGTGACACTTGAAAATAAAGCGAGTTAAACAAAATTCAATGACGACCTCTGAACGTTTACCGGCGTACTCGCCGCCACAAGAACAACTCCCAGCATACCTGCCCACAGTGCAATACTACCTGATGGCACTCATCCAAGAAGAGTTCACCACTCCCGTCCACATGGCGTGCAACCAGCGATGGCAACCGATGATGGTGGAACTCAATCTGACCCAACTCAATTTGTACTCGTTAGGCTGTGACAAGAAACTCCGCCAGACAATTGTTGATGCTTACAAGGAGGTGAACTCGTTAAAGGAGATGATGGAAGAGATGAAGCTTACCACGGGGACGCCGAAGATCGGCAAGCTATTCAAGCTGCTTAATGCGTCTAAACAAGTGGATATCAGTCTGATATACGACGATATCCGCGATAACCGCATGCTCTTTGAAGGGCTGGACTCCCAAGCCCACTTCTCGGCGATTAAACAACGCTACCAGCTCAAACTTGAAAACCTGTACACCCTCCACGAGTTGCAAGTGGGGGAGGCGATGCTGATGAACCAGCTTGCCCTGGCCATGCATAAAAAGGAGATGCGTCCGCTTCGCTTGGAAACGTTGCTCAAGTACAAAAATGTGTTGCGCTTGCGGGTCGAGTGCCTGCAGTTGTTGATGCAGTTGTGGTCATTCCACGGAGTGGTGGCGTGGTACCGTCTCCTCGTCCTTGGAAAAGATCTCGCCGCCCCCATTGAGTCTCGCGAGCTTACTCGGCTCAAGCTGTTGCCGAGTCGCTATACCGTTCGCAACAACGCCTTGCTTACGGCGTCGATGTATGCTCTGGCGTTACGGCGCCACGGAGATATCGCTCAGGCTCACCGCATGCTCGCCGAGGATTTGATGGCGGAGGACTCACATATGGCGATATTCGACGAATTATTTTCCCACGGCCACCGCGACGACGAGAAACACCTGACGCGTACCCGGCTGGGGTCGCTGCCGTCGATGCTGCTGGTCGATAGCTATCCCGAGCTGATGTTTGACCAGGAGCTGGTGCGACTGACCGAGACGCTGGCGTCATCGGTCGCCGACGACTCCACCCATACCATCACCATCGGCAAGTTCCTGTTGGTGTCTTACGAATCCTACTACTCCGCCATCGAAAAACAGTACATTTCCGTGTGCGTGCCTAATCTCAATTCGTACGACCGCTGGGTGGGGAAGCGGTTGACCATTTCTAATATCGACAAAATAATACCTGCACTGGTACCCCACACGCATAAAGATGACGTCTTTGTGGATTACGACCTCCTTCCTCGAGTATTACGGAGTGACAAGCTGAGGTCGTCCAAACTCAAGTCCTGTCGGACTTTCATCGTCCACCAACACGGGCTCGTGCTGGTAGCTTTAGCATAGTTAATCATACATTCCCGCAGGCCATTTCAACCCGTAAAACCCGCCGTTCCAGCCTCCGACTCGTTCGACTTGCTTCCGTCCTGGGAAGAAGTCCGATAGCGCGCAGTTTCACTTGGCACGCTTTCGGATATATCGGGGACTCGCCAAGCCAGAACAAAACCCAATAGAAGCCGTGTTCAAGATGGGGATTAATCTACGAAATATCCGCTCTCGGAATACTCCGCCTCGTTTGCTCCCATAACAGAATCCCCAGCATGTTCGCGAAATATCCCCACTAGACCCCATATCTTAATTACTGATCGGGTTAACACTCATTGTTATTCCGACAAAACCGAGCCGGCTTTGCCATCAGTCAGTGATAACGGCTGACATCGATGACCCGACAATTGTCGAAAGGTTCCAGATCATTACTGGCATGTTCCTTTAAATATTTACAATGGTGTTTTACTGAGGTTCAATATGGTTGTGACGAGAAATTCATGAGGCTTGGTGGCCAAGACCCACAGTTTCGCCACGCTCTCAGGTGGACGGAACAACATCTCCAGCCATACACCTATAAGTATGGGCCATAATTGGTTTCAACAGTATCCTTCGAATCGTTTGAGTGTACAGAATACGGGTGATTGAAGAATCGATTGCGACCAATCTTTTCAGTAATTTCTCGTAAGATTGTTTATGTATTTACTTGAGCGTCCACCACGTTCCCCTCATTTTTTTTGGTCGTCCTGCACATCGATCGAAAAATGCGATTTCGGTGAGCGGTACGTAGCCAAAAGATCTTCAACTTTTTCACTGTGAAAAAAAGCTCACCCCCTCCACCCCCCCCTTGGTCTTCTGTCCCCGCCCGAAATTATCCTGCTGCTATTTTTAGCATTGCCATCATGTCTACTCCTGCTGAAATTATCGCCGCCCGCGTCAACGGTACCTACGTTGAAAAAGAGGAACCCGCGTACATTGAGCCTGAACAGTCCGGAAAAGCTAAAAGCACCCCTCCCCCGCTGATCTCCGATGACCTGGCTTTCCCCACCCTCGGTGGTGGCAAGAGACTGGTCGCTTCGTCGGCTGCCACCTCGTGGGGCCCTCAGATGAAGGCGCCCGCGGTCGCCCCTGCCCCGGTCAAAGCTCGTCCCGCCAATGGTAACACCCCCAAGTTGTCTACTATTCAAGACGCGTTCTCGTTGGATGTCGACGACCAAATTCAAGTTGCCCGCCCCGAGTTTATCAGAATCTTGACCCAGATTAAGACTGAGACCCAAACCTCGATCGAGTCCCTGATTTCGTCCCTGAAGCGTACCTTTTTGATCTCTGGTAAGCCCGAAAACGTCAAGTTGGCCAAGCGTCTTGTCATCAGAAAACTCACCAAGCCCGTGCAGATTCAATTCACTGTTCCCGCCAAGTTGAGATCGCGCATCATCGGTCAAGGTGGTAAGAACTTGAGACCCATTGTCGCTCAAAACCAGGTCAAGATCGATGTCGCCAACTACGAAGGTGACGATGACGACGAAGACGACGAGGACGTGTTCTCGAAGACCATCCCCATTGTTATTGAAGGTGACGCTGAAGGTGCTAAGAGAGCCAAGGCTCAAATCTTGGCCATCGTCACCGAGGAAACCAAGAACTTGGCGGCTAAGTTGGCCATTGAAGAACTCGTCAAGCCTTTCGCTCAATTCGTGCTTAACCCCGTGGTTGAAGCCTACCCTGACCTTGACTTCTCGATTCCTACCCACAAGCAAAACTCGTCTCGTTTGTCTATTGTTGGTGACCGTGAACAGGTCTTGGCTGCTAAGGAGGCCGCTCAAAGAGCTCTTGACGCTTTCGCTCCTAAGATCACTACTACCCGTGTCCCTATTCCTCAAGTGAAGCACCAATTCTTGCCCATTGACCAAATTTTGGACGAAGACCAAGTGTTCATTAAGTTGCCTGGCCCCGAAGAAACTGACGTTCAATTCATTGGTGAAAAGTCGAGAATTGCTGCTGCTCAAGAAAAGGCTCGTAAGACCACTCTGCAATACAAGGTGGAAGTCTTGGACATGCTGCGTGCTCACGGGGGTAACTTGAACCACGTCAAGGCTGTTGCCTCTTTGTTGAGCACTAACGGCCGCTTCAACCAAATCGCGTCGGAACAAAATGTTAAGATCTCCGTGCCGTCGAAGCGTGATTTGGCGAAGGATATCCTGCTGATCCCTATTGAGATTATCGCCAAGAACGACCAACAAGATGAAGTCAAGCGTGCCAGATCGCAAATTGTTGCCACTGTTAACCAGATTACCCCTGCTTACTGCAAGCACATTAACGACATCAACTCGTTCTTGATCCCCAGAGTTGAAGCCGAATTGGCCGAAGCTTCGAAGTCTAACAACGTCAAGGTGATTGTTTTGGGTGACAACGTTTTCTTGTTTGCCAACACCGAAGACCTGGACGATGACTTTGTCGACGCCGAAGACATTGCTAAGCAACTCGATGCCGTCGATGCTGCCCTTGGTGACTTGAGAAAGTCCCAAGCTGACTTGCACACTGTCGTCATCGATGTGCCTCTGGCTGATCATGAACATGTCAGAGGTCCTCGTTCGACCACTTTGAACCTGATCTTGCTGGGGGTTGATAATGATATCCGCGTGACGATGGGTGCTCCTCACGATGATGCTATTTCTATTCTTGGGTTCAAGAACGATGTCGAAGTCATCAGAAAGCAAATTGAGTTGGCTGTTGCCGATGCCAAGGAACATGGTAACCTGTACCTGACCCTGGTGTCGATTCCTTCGCAAGTGGTGCTGCGATTCATTGGTAAGCAAGGTGCCAACTTGAACCAATTGCGTGACGAGTTTGGCATCAAGATCGATGTTCCTGAACGTGACGACAACAGCGACAAGGTTGACGTTGAACTCACCGGTATCAAGAGAAACGTCGAAGCCGCGAAGCAAAAGGTCACTCAACTTGCTAAGAAGCTTGCTGACGAAACTACTTCCAGAATCAAGATCGAGCAAAAGTACCACCGTCGTATGATTGGTTCCAACGGTATCTACATCAACCGTTTGCAAGACAAGTACAATGTGCAAATCAACTTCCCTCGTGCTTCTAATGGCAACGCCACCCCTGATGGTGTTAAGGCTGATGAAGTTGTCATCAAGGGTCCCTCTAAGGGCGTGGCTAAGGCCGAAGAAGAATTGCTCGAATTGTACGCGTTCGAGAAGGAAAACGGTTTCACGGAAACGTTGAAGATCCCCGGGTCTGCGGTGGCTCGCGTCATTGGTAAGGGTGGTGAAGTCATTAGAGACATCTCGGACGGCACTGGTGTTGAATACAAGTTCAAGCGTGACAAGGAAGCTGAAGAAGCTTCAGGTTATGCTGAACTTGAACTTACTGGGTCGAAGCTGGCGTTGAAGGAAGCGAAGGCCAAGATTCAAGAGATCATTGACGAAGTGGAAAACTTCGTGCAAGAATCGTTCGACGTTGACCCCAAGTACCACCGTGACCTCATTGGTCCCAACGGTCTGGTGATGCGTGACATCTTGACCCGCGCTGGTGCTGGGGACATGCCCAGAAACCGTAAGTACTACCAATTGTTGACCATTCCCAATGAAGGTCTGGGTGAATTGTCGGTTACTTCGGCAGGTGACAAGGAGATTGTCCAAAAGGTTATGAAGATCGTTAAGGAGATTGTTGCTGAACGTGAAGCCCTGGTGACTGAAGAATACGAGTTGCCTAAGGAAAAGCATAAGCTCATTGTTGGGCCTGGCGGTTCCATCCGTCACGCCATTCAAGATGAGACTGGTGCTAACATCGAGATCCCTCGTCCCAACGACCCCTCGCTGGTGTTGAAGCTTCTGGGTACTCCCGAAAAGATTGCTGCTGCCAAGGCCAAGATTGAGGAATTGACCAAGGACGACTGGAACGTGGAAGTTCCTGTTCCGGCTAAGTACCACCACTTGGTGTCTGAACGGGGCGCTGTCTTCAAGCAATTGCAAAATAAGCTTGGCGTCGACGTTGTCCACGGCCCTCACACTCGCAAGGCATCGAACTTGTCGAAGACCCCTATTCCGGCTGCGCCTGAAGAAGCCTTCCCTACTGGCGACTTGTCGACGCAATTCGTCATTGTCCCCGCAGCTGCCAGAGGAGACGACGATGCCGTCATCCCTTGGAGATTGAAGGGTTCTGAAGAAGCCACTGCCAAGGCTGCCGAGCAAATCAAGGCTCGCTTGGCTCTTGCTGAAGCCGCCGACCACGAAGGGTGGTTCTACGCTCAAAACCCGTCCGTGTTCTCTAAGATCATTGGTCCTGGTGGTTCGAGAGTGTCGGACATCAGAAACCAAACCGGGACTTTCATTACCATCCCCAGACAACTGGACAAGAACGGCAACCTCGTTTACCTTGTCGGGACCAAGGATAACTTGACCAAGGCCCAAGAGGCGATTACCAAATTGGTTTAATAGCATAGAAGCATATAGAAATTAATACGTTTGCACGACTAAACGCCGTTGGTGGTAATGGTTACCGCAACACTGTGGCTCTCAAATAATGAAACCCAGCGCGAAATTCGCTTATGCCTGGAGGATCTAGAGCCTTTTTTTTTTTTTTGCACCCGCATATCGAAACGCCGTAGCAGATATTCAGGCTGTGGCGGCTGTGGTGGCTTCATATATATGAACCCATGTCTATACGAGGAACAAGGAGCCGTTACAAGGCTTTGCAAACCTGGAATTAAGGCGGGCAAGGCTTTTACCTAATGGTGCCCATCAAATCGCCGTTGCAGTAGGGGGGGCCTCGGAGTTACCCTCACATATACTCGGACTTGAGACCCCGATTTCCCTGGTTCAAAACCTAGAAGCTTACTAGCGATGATGACAAACCATAGATATAGTATAGACCCGCCCAATCTCTCCACAGAATCTCGCGCTACGAGTGTCCGAGGCTATATGCTCCCGCAACCGGCATGATAAGTGCGACAAGTGTCGCCGAACCGGACGAACCAAGTGCCGTATGGATTTGGGACCACAACCGGCGCCGCTCGCTGCCGCCTTCCTATTTACGAGAATGGCGCTTAGATAAAACTATGGCGTGGGGGGTACGTCGAGAATCGTATTGTTCATCACGCAATCGAGCCGAGACCCCACTGCCCTCCTTATGCTAACGGAGGTCGGCTTTCTAATTCTGCTCGGCGTCGGAAGTCATTACGTGCGAGGATGTCATCTCTCGCGGTCGCGCGCAGATCTGGTCGCGTGAGATGGCACCAACGGTGTCAAAAGGCATTCTGGCGAGTGAACGCCGTGCATCGGGGGATGTTTCTCCCCAGGACATTGTGTGATGCATAATTGGGCACGTAGTGCGTAGATAGACACGAATGCGGACAAAAGTAGAGGTAATTAACCCCGCTCAGGGTGGTGTGGCGGTCGCTGTTTTACACACCGCCGAGACATTTATAAGAATTGACGCCACAGTTTTCTTTTTTCCGTGCGGCAATTGAGACCTCGCATAAGATCTGTCAACGTTGCTTTCTGAAATCCTGCATACAATCCTGCAGCCCAGATTACAAGGGACATTTTTAAATAACCGATGCCCCACGATTATCCTGCCAAAGATGGGTTTTCTGGACTTCCTTAAATCGGATAAGGAGGACAACGAAAAGGTCATAGACGCCTTGTCGGATCCTTACTCGTCCTCCGACCATGAAGCCTCGGCTGGTGCCGCCGTTAACCTCGACCACAATAAAAAAGACATCGGCTATGTTTCCGCCTCCTTTTTGATGGTGAACCGGATGATTGGTGCCGGGGTGTTCTCCACTGGTTCCACCATCTTCATTTTGTCTGGTTCGGTGGGTACTTCGTTGATGATGTGGTTTGCCGGTACCGTCATCGCGTTTTCCGGGTTGTTGGTGTACATGGAATTAGGGCTGGCGTTGCCGAGAAACGGGGGTGAAAAGACTTATCTTGAATACATTTTCAATAAGCCCAAGTTTTTGGTCACCGCTTGCTACGCTGCTTACGTGTTCCTCATGGGATGGTGTGCTGGGAATTCCATCCTTTTCGGGGAAGCCATGCTCAACGCGGGTGGCGTCGCCGTCACCCAATGGAACTCGCGTGGTATCGGTGTGGGTGTCATCTCGTTTGCCCTTCTCGTCAACGGTCTCCACGTCAAGACCGGTTTGTACATTGCCAACGTGTTGGGGGTTATTAAGCTTGTGATTATTTTGTTCATCACCGTCGCCGGGTGGGTTGCCCTTGGCGGTGGTATCAGAAAGCACGACTGGGTTGACCCCCACAACTTCCGTGATGCGTTTGCGGGCCCCTCTCCTACCGCTTTCGGTATCGTTAACGCTTTATACAACGTCATTTGGTCGTACGTTGGTTACTCGAATGCCAACTACGCTCTCGCCGAAATCAAAAACCCGGTGAAGGTGTTGCGTGTGGCTGCCCCCACCGCGTTTATCACCATTGGGATTCTTTACATGTTCGTCAACATTGCCTATTTTGCCGTGGTGCCCAAGGAGGCGATTACCGACTCTGGTCGTCTTCTTGCCGCTACCTTCTTTAAGTACGCCTTCAGCGATGCTGGTGAACAAGCGGCTTCGGTTTTCATCGCTTTGTCTGCTCTTGGTAATACCTTGTCGGTGATGTTTGCCCAAGGTAGAATTATCCAACAATTGGGTCGTGAAGGTTGTTTGCCCTTCCCCCGGTTGTTCGCCACCAGTAAGCCGTTTGGCACTCCTCTTATGGGTTGCTTCCAGCACTGGTGCATCTGTCTTGCCACCATTTTGGCGCCGCCTCCCGGTGACGCTTATAACTTCGTGTTGAACTTGATTCAATACCCGTTGAATCTTATCAACACGCTTCTTGCTGCTGGTTTGCTTTACATTCACTGGCGCAAGCGGAAGGGCCTTATCGAGTGGAACCCCCCTCTTAAGGCTTCGGTGCCCGTGATTTTCTTCTTCTTCTTGGCATCTTTGTACCTTGTGGCGGCTCCTTACGTTCCTCCTCAAGGTGGCCAAACCGTGTACAAGAGCATGCCCTACTGGATTCACCCCGTCGTTACTTGGGGTATCTTCTTCATCGGGTTTGTCTACTGGGTGTTATGGACTCGTGTCACGCCGAAGATATTTGGCTACAAGTTGATCTCGAAGGAGGTTCTTGGTGAAGACGGTTTCTGGAGAAACAAGTTCTACCACGTCAAGAAAGGGGAAGAATATCATAGTGAAGAAGAGCAAACTGAGCCGGTGGAACCGGTGTTGTCCGTGGCCGATTCGTACACCCATATGGCCACCGGCGTTTCTAGCTCTAACGAGGGAAAATGATTTATGACAGGTTAATTCACTTCAACGTTTACTCAAGTCACCTCAACGGTGACTTCTTAATTCATTACATATTTATAGAGGAAAATAGACATTCGAATAAGTTAATTTTGAAATAGCTTTTTGTGACATAGAAGCCTAGTTTGCTAGTTTGTCAAATTTTAATCTCTCGCGGGAGATGTCTGCTATAACTATGTGGTAGCGTGAATATTCTCTATTTACAGTAGTGTACATGGGTGAGTGGAAGCAACACTCAAATTTGATGACGGTGGCCCTTAGGTTCGTGCAAAGGAGACCAGACACCTCTAACAGACTCGTTGATCGACATAACCTTGTGGTTGAATTTGAACAAGTCGTTGCCGCTTCTTTGCGAAAATTCATTAACCTTCTTGAGGATTTCCAGTTGACTGAGGTTGGCAAGGTCAACTTCATTGGTTTTGTTGTTGTTGTAGTGGAAGATAGCCTTGGGATGACCAGCAACCTTCTTCACTTCCCAAACGATCAGCTTTTCCTTGGAAGCCATCTGATCCAAAGTCTTGGAGGACAAAAGATCGCGCAAACCCTGGGAAGACCCACCCCAGTTACAGTACTGGAGAGTAACACGGTAGCAGGGACGAACGAACGACCCTACCCCGTTCCGAGCAATACTCGTCTTGGCGATAGCTTTCACGGGCATGGGACTCGGATGGTGAGATTAGACAAATTTTCCAATGCGCGCATACGAAAAACTGGAATCGGTAACCTCAAAGCTTAGATGACACTAGGCTCTTACAATCTACAAATGGCACGGCGTGTCATCGTAAACCAAACTGAACACTCATAGTTCCAGGTGATTCAACCCTGTAGCTGCTTTAATGAGCCGCGAATAGTGAAATTTTGGCATTGTAAGTAAGAATCTCATGGTATTCACTCGGATGTGATTTCTTTAACCCTATAATGCAACTGATCTATGTAACTGTTCTCAGCGTTACAATGCAGAACATCAAATTGCTTAATATGAATTGCTTGAAATCTCGTGATTGAAGTGTGCTCAAAGTTTGTCAGACGGTTCCGCCGACAACAGGAGCTTCGCTAGCTCAGTCGGTAGAGCGTCAGTCTCATATTCACTACGTGGATGGGATATCTGAAGGTCGAGAGTTCGAACCTCCCGCGGAGCATCCTTTTTGCTAGATTCATATTCAGTTGATGTCGTGAAGTCAATCTTCATTTTCATTAGACTGAGGTTAAGATCTTTGAGTACATCAAAATTTGTTTTTGTGTCATTTGTCTAATTGCCATTCTATGGAACCACACCAGAACGATAGGATTCAAAACCTACACTTACGCTTCAACCTCAACTTTCATCATGATTCAAATATTGTGTTTTATGGTCTGGCATTCTTCTAGATTAATCACCAAGGAAATTGTCACTTACTTCAGTGTCGATCAACAGAGTGATGCTAGAGATGCTGCACTGCTGATCACCGACGAACTGTAAATTGAAGGTCTTCAATACGTTGTCTTCACAATTACCTTAACAGATAAGGAGTCCACATTTGCGACGGTTGAGATTTCACACATAGGTCAGCTCTAACTTTGAAAAAGTGAACACTGTCATACTCAAGCCGACTTGATCTATGCTTTTCAGTATTCAAGAATTGGATGGCATGTATCCTCTTCAACCATTTTGACCAAATGTTCTGTGGAACAGCCATATATTCCACAAAAGTTTAGGAGCCCAATGCACCCTGGGTAACTCCTCAAAAGGCATGAATTGATGATCTGACATACACTAAACAACTATATGAACAAAACGCGCAAATAAAAAGAGCATCAAATGCGCATTGAGATCCGGAAAAGCGCCAAAATAGGCATATCATAAGTCAGACTCAACATTGTGGTTTTACGTTTTTCAGAAAATAGCTTCGCTAGCTCAGTCGGTAGAGCGTCAGTCTCATATTCATTCTTGAAATGAGTTATCTGAAGGTCGAGAGTTCGAACCTCCCGCGGAGCATTTGTTTTTGACGCGATTAGGAGCAGCTTCTAGGCGGCACTCAGTTAACCACTACCAACATGTCGCTCAGCTTGCTTCGCTAGCTCAGTCGGTAGAGCGTCAGTCTCATATTCACTACGTGGGTGGGGTATCTGAAGGTCGAGAGTTCGAACCTCCCGCGGAGCATCTATCTTTTTGGCTTCAGATCTTGACATTGGATGACCATATTTTTGCTTGTCTGAAGCTCATTTTCAGCACTGAATATACTTTGGTGCCCCTTGTGCGAGTTACATGGATCTCACCCCACATGTACTGCACTTGAGACTTATTGTAATAACACGGTGACTGTTAGGTCATCTAGTAATTGTCTTCTCGATAAAGTCTGCTCTGTAGGTTTCTGTCATCATTTATGCCTGTAGTTAAGGTTTCGCGTATGACCAAGGCTTTGACGTGTCTCGCCTTTTTTCAGCCCACGTCAAGCGCATCCACAAGGCTATGGCAGGGAATTCCAATCCCAAAGATCCCTTTGCGGATCCACTGGCCAATTTGATTGATTTGGATTTGGAGACGAATCCATACGACGGAGCAGTGCCAATTTCATCAAGCGCAGAGCCGTCCAAGGCCACGCACTATGACCCCAACCAGCGGTATACAGCCCCCTCAGGATACTCTGCCACCAATGGCACCACCCCCCTAACATCCAACAACAATCCATTTTCCGACTCATTCATAATATCCGATGGTGAAGACGATTTCGATGATGACTTCACCCACACCCGGGACACGGGGCGACCGTATTATAACCAGTTTGACTATAACGACGGGCGAGCGCCACGTCGAGGACTGGACCTCAGTGAGGTTGGACGACCTCCTGACTCTCGTGAATTTGACATTCGTCGGCTTTGGCAGCGGACTAAAGAGCGTTTCGGCAACACTTTTGCCCGTGGTGGTCTGATTGGAGGCGCTGCTGGAGAAGCGGGTGGGGCTGAGGGTCTCACACCACGCAAACCGGGCCACAGAACCGTGCACATCCTTAATCCCGACGAAAATGGCAAGTACGGCTACTATGGCAATCACATTCTGACAACAAAGTACAACTTCGCCACGTTTTTGCCGAAATTCTTGTTTGAACAATTTTCCAAATACGCCAACTTGTTCTTCTTATTCACATCGGCGATTCAACAAGTTCCCAATGTTTCCCCCACGAATCGGTATACCACAATCGGGACCTTAATTGTTGTGTTGTTAGTTCTGGCAATTAAGGAAATCGTCGAAGACTTGAAACGTGCCAATGCTGATAGAGAGCTTAATAACACTAAGGTACACGTGCTAGATCCACTGCTGGGTCAATTCTACCTCAAGAAGTGGATTCAAGTGCGTGTCGGTGACGTCGTCAAGGTTCAGAACGAAGAAGCCTTCCCCGCAGACTTGATCTTGTTGGCGTCTTCGGAACCTGAAGGTTTGTGCTACATCGAAACCGCCAATTTGGATGGTGAAACCAATTTGAAGATTAAGCAAGCCAAACAAGAAACGCTGTATCTTGTGCAACCTAACGATCTTGTGCGCGATTTGGCGCTGGCTGATGTTATCTCAGAACAACCAAACTCATCATTGTACACCTACGAAGGTAATATCCAAGGCATGCGTAATCACCCCGATCAGCTTCCTTTGCAGCCCAATCAATTATTGCTCAGAGGTGCGACGTTACGGAACACTCAATGGATCTATGGTATTGCCGTGTTTACTGGGCATGAAACTAAGTTGATGCGTAACGCTACCGCCACTCCCATCAAGCGGACTGATGTCGAACGTATCATCAATTTGCAGATCATCGCTTTGTTTGGGACTCTTATTGTTTTGGCTCTTATCCTGTCTATCGGGAATGTGATCAAGATCCTGGTGAATCGAAGTGATCTCAGTTACTTGTATTTAGAAGGTACGAGTTTGGTGGCATTGTTCTTCCAGGACTTGTTAACGTACTGGATTTTGTTCTCCAACTTGGTCCCTATCTCGTTGTTTGTTACTGTGGAGATTATCAAGTATTATCAAGCATGGATGATCGGGCTGGATTTGGACATGTATTATGAGGAAACTGATACTCCTTGTGGTGTCCGGACTTCATCGTTAGTTGAGGAACTTGGCCAAATCGATTACATTTTCCTGGACAAAACGGGGACGCTTACTCGTAATATCATGGAGTTCAAAGCTTGTACAATCGGTGGAAGATGCTATGCTGAAGAGATTCCTGAAGATGGCCACCCGCAAATTATTGATGATATTGAAATTGGGTTCCATACTTTCGATGACATGCATCAAACCTTGGTCCTGAACCCATCGCTGCCCGAACTGGCCATTATCAATGAATTCTTAACGCTTTTGCTGACTTGTCATACTGTCATCCCTGAGGTGAATGAGCTGACCGGTGCAATCAAATACCAAGCTGCCTCTCCTGACGAAGGGGCGTTGGTGGATGGTGCTGCCATGTTGGGATATAAGTTTGTTATCCGGAAACCTAAGGGGGTCACAGTTGAGAACACGATCATCAAGAAGACTTTTGATTACGAATTGCTCAACATTTGTGAGTTCAATCTGACGCGTAAGCGTATGTCAGCCATTTACAAATGTCCTGACGGTGTGATCAGATTATTCTGCAAGGGTGCCGACACGGTTATCCTTGAAAGACTCAATCAGAATGAAGAGCAACCGTTCGTTGACGCCACATTGCGCCATCTTGAAGATTTTGCTGCTGAGGGTTTGCGAACACTTTGTATCGCACTGCGTATTGTCCCTGATGCCGAATACAATGAATGGAGTGCTAAATACTACGAAGCTCTGACAGCGATGAATGATCGTCAAGACAAATTGGACGAAGTTGCTGAACTCATCGAGCGTGATTTGTTCCTTCTTGGTGCCACTGCCATTGAAGACAAATTACAAGACGGTGTTCCCGAGACAATTCAAACGTTGCAAGAAGCTAACATCAAGATTTGGGTATTGACTGGTGACAGACAAGAGACGGCTATCAACATTGGCATGTCTTGTAAGTTGTTACTGGAAGACATGAACTTGTTAATCATCAACGAAGAAACCAAAGAAGACACTAGACAGAACCTCATGGAGAAGTTGGATGCTATTTATGAGCACCGTGATGATCCGGATATGGCAGCACTGATGGATGATAGTTTAGCGTTGATCATTGATGGTCATTCGCTTACTTACGCTCTTGAAGAGGATCTTGAAGACATGTTTATTCGATTGGGAAGCTTCTGTAAAGCAGTCGTCTGTTGTCGTGTTTCTCCTTTGCAAAAAGCTCTTGTGGTCAAGATGGTGAAACGGAAGCGGAAGGGCCTGCTTTTATTAGCTATTGGCGATGGTGCCAATGATGTACTGATGATTCAAGCGGCTCACGTTGGTGTGGGTATTTCGGGTATGGAAGGTATGCAAGCCGCTCGTTCCGCCGACGTGTCTATTGGGCAATTCAGATTCTTGCGCAAGTTGTTGTTGGTGCACGGAGCGTGGTCGTACCAGCGTATCCTGGTGGCTATCTTATACTCTTTCTATAAGAATATTGCGTTATACATGACACAATTTTGGTTTGTGTTCATTAATGCCTTCTCCGGGCAGCTGATTGCTGAATCGTGGACTTTGACCCTCTATAACGTTTTGTTCTCAGTTTTACCGCCGTTCGTGCTTGGTGTCTTTGATCAATTTATCCTGGCTAGATTGTTGGACAAGTATCCTCAGCTTTATAAACTTGGTCAACTGCGTCGTTTCTTTAACGTCACGATTTTCTGGGGATGGATCGCTAATGGGTTTTTCCACCTGGGTGTCATTTTCTTTACCCTGATGTTGATCTACAAAAACATGAATGGTGTTGCTCTGGGAATGTTGCTGAACAACTGGCTGTGGGGTGTGGCGATTTATACCACGTCATTGCTCACTGCTCTAGGCAAAGCAGCTTTAGTGGTGAACATGTGGACTAAGTTCACATTGATCGCGATCCCAGGGTCGTTTGCGTTGTGGTTGGGATGGTATCCTGCGTACGCTTCCATTGCACCTCTTACTAAAGTGTCAATGGAATACCAGGGTGTACTTAAGGTGACTTACCCCACGGTGACGTTCTGGGCTATGGTGTTTGGGATTGCCCTGTTGTGCTTACTTCGAGACTTTTCGTGGAAGTACTTGAAGCGCAGAATCGCTCCTGAATCCTATCACTATGTCCAAGAGATCCAAAAGTACAATATCCAGGATCATCGCCCCAGAATGGAACAATTCCAAAAGGCCATTCGGAAGGTGAGACAAGTGCAGCGTATCAAGAAGCAGCGTGGGTTTGCCTTTTCCCAAACTGATCAAGACATGGAGAAGGTCGTCCGGTTGTACGATACCACAAAGAAGAGAGGTGCCGACGGTGTTTTGAAGGAGGCCTGATGAGTAATCTTATAAATCTGTATATTAGTTTGCGTTAACGTGATATTTCATAGAGAATCCTATCCGCTCAACAAGAGCTGTAAATGATATTCAAAGATTACCGTAGAACTTGATTACCTTACGAATTTCAATTTCTTTTAACAATTTGTTACAAAATTTTTGCGCCCAAGTTGGTGGACCATCCCTTCATCGTCCAAGTCAACTGCGCGCGAATCGACTCGCGCTAACCAATCACCATGGCCCGGTCCTTTTATGAAGACGACGACAAGGTGTTGACGACCCCTGGGGTCAACACTCCGATGCCGCCCAAGTTGGAGGAGGAGGAAAAATTACACGGCAACCACTCGTTCGTTCAGGGCATGGTTGTGCGGACGTCACCAGTGATTGAGACCTACACCAAGGAGCTTCGGAAGTGGCTCCACGATAAGTACGCCATCTACGGCGCCGAATGGGAAACGCAAAAGTCTCTGTTCAACAACGAGTGGAACAACGTCAAGCGTGAGGTGGCGCAGACCGTCGCGGACCCCGTGTTGCCCAACCTCATCTACATTTTGACCGCCGCTCTTACCGGGTCGATCTTGGTCAACCGCCGGCTGTTACCCACCCGGTTCATTGTTCCTGTCATTACTGGTGGTGCTGCCACTGCGTACTTTATGCCCAATACCTTCCGCAACTTGGATAAGAAGCTCGATCAATTTGAGGCCCAGGTGGCCCCTCAATTCCACCAGGAGCGGGAGAGATTTGTCAACGAAGACGTCAAGGGGTTCGAGGACGAATTTAAGCGGGGGATTCGTTACGCCAACGGGGCTTTGCAAATGTCGATTCACGACGCTCGCTTGAAAGTGGCCCTGTTGTTTTCGGACGAAAAGTAAGAAGTATAGCATGAAAGCATGACGATAGATATAATAAAAATTTGAAACTATTTTATATTTCTGTATTGGTAATGGTATAAGTGTATGGTATATCTATGCTATTTTAAAATATCGTACGTCGTGTACACTAAGGCGACCAGGCCAATGACCAAAAGGAACCAGTCAAACACGCCCAACCACCAACGCTTTTTGCGTTGCTCGTCAGTGATTCCTGGCTCATTGACGTCACAACAACTCTTGTAATGGAGCAATGCTGGGTACATGTACACTAACGGAATGCAAGCGAAACATCCAACAAACAGAACAAATTTGTCGAGATTCTGTCCGCCAAAGACTGCCACCAACAGAACGACTAACACCGACAATGTGCGGAACATATTCTTCTTCCATTTGGCAGCAAGCAGGGCTTTGCCCAGCCCCGTGATCAACTTCAGCTCAATCAATCTGATAGCGGGGAATAATTGGAGAGGCGTCAGTAAAAGAATGGCGATCAGATAAAATAATTGAATCGTCGACACCACTGGCGATGATTGGGGTAAGTTGAGGAGAATGACAGTGTGGATGTTTTTACCGTAAGTGACGTACCCGATCGTACCCATGAAGATCATGATCCCCAGAATGGTGAATATCACTTGCGCCAACACTTTCGGGAAGTGGTGAGGATGGATCATCAGCTCCTGGATGGGGATAATGAGACCGATACCTTCAAAGGCGAAGATAGCCACACCAATAAAGAGCGAGAACTTCTCCTCGTTAAACCACCATTCAACACCGGGTCCAGGGTGGAAATCTTGAACCACAATCCACTGGTGTAAGACGTAATACACGATCGTCACTAACCCCCACATCACGCAAAGATTGGCAATCACCGCCAGTAACAGCAACTTGGTGATGTCACGAATAAGCGATAAAGGTGTAAGAAGCACTGCCTGAGCCGCAATGATCATAGGTTTCAGAACATTGATTCCCAATGTGTTAGCTAAGAATGCTTTCATGTTTTCGGCAGTGAAAACAATGTACGCAGCCACGAACCCGAGCTGAGAAACCACGATACTGATGAGGATGAGGCGCTGGAATGAGCGACCGTATAACTTCTGGCCAATCTCAGCAAACAGCAGCACAGCCACTTTCTCCTTGGTGAATATGAGGATCAAGTAGCACCAGTAGGAAAGGGCACCGAAGAATGCTAACGTGATGATGGAAAACATCATGCCACCATTAGAGAATGCTTTAGGGAGAAATAACACCCCAGTGCCGACAAATGCTTTAAGAAGAAGAAAGAACGCCTTGCGATCGGAGGCAGTACCACGCACACGACCGTTGTGGTCGCCTAACAACGCTTGTTCTTCATCGGGGATGTGTCCTGCCCGGTAGTGACAGATGATAGCGTCGTCGTCCTCCAAATCTTCGCCGGCAAAGTGGCCGTAGATCGAGAGAAACTCGACAAAGTTGCGGGTGACGAAGTTTGGCGTCTTGTTGGCATGGTGCTTCTGCAAAAGGTACTGGCGACGGAACCCACCGGGGACATTGAACAGGCCCGCCCGAGACCCCTTGCGTTGTTGTTCGATCACCAGCAGCGACAGAAACGATCGGCGGAGCGCCCGCGGCTGTTTGAGTTTGTATAGGTCGTGGGTGATGTCGCCACCCTCGAGCTTGAGGCCCTCGGGGCTGAGGTATTTCGACGGGATTTGCAGTAGTAGCGGGTCGTGAAGATTGGTCGAGAAGTCGGTTTCAGCAGGGGGCAGCGTCTTCGACACCGTGGTGCAACTATCGCATTGCAGGTCGTCGTCATCGTAAAAGGGCAGGTTGTTGAGCACTAGCAGCGGTTGGGGCAGGCCTCGGTGGACGACTGGGGGCAGCGTGAGCCTCGCAATCAGTTTGCGGCGGGCCTCTAGCAGGGACATCGAGTGGGGTTATGGGAAAGTTTGGTGGCGGGAGAAGGGGAAATCGTCTGGGGTTATGTTGTTTTATCGGCGGTGACTGTTATCGTAGTCATACTTGATAACGCGCGTGATAAGCGGGGTTACCCGGATCAATGACGAGCGGATCAGCGGGGAATCTCGAGGAAACCCATTAAAGTGTTATCTCTAGAGACTCGGGAGAATCAGTGGATCACGATAAGAGAGCAATATATAGGTTAGTTGGCTGCCATGGTGGAGATACGAGTTGTTCGCATGATTTGTCTCATGGCCTTAGTCATTTGTTCCGTCGGTGCGAGAGCCGCGCGGTGTCACGGATTATATATATATTTATACCCACCGAGTGGGGACGGGTAACGGTTAGCACAGACAACCGCCACTGACACCGGCAAAAAGCAATTACCAGGGTTCACCATGACTCCGAATGAGTGATATTAGTGAGCCTAGTCATAGATCTCAAAAAAAAAAAGGAGTAAAGTTCGAAACCTACTTGTGCCCGCCACAATAACAAATTCACCCCAATGACGACTACTACAAGAGTATAACGCTTGTGGCCATCACTAGTGCTATAGCCATGACACTGTACCAGTATTATGTTAGTGATAGCGCGCAACAGCTACACGACAACATCGATGTGTCAACATGTCGATCGGGTACTGCTGCTGTACCTTAGGCACCCACAAAGCGTCGCTACGTAAACAGCCATCGCCTGTAGGTCCCCGCCTGCGGTGTTGGTACCAAAGCTGAAGCCTCGCGGCCTAATGCGGAACTTAAGTGCTGGCACGGTTTGTAAACACGATGAGTGTCGGCGTCCATTGTCCACTGGTCAGTTGTCCCTAGGCGAGTATGGCGAATAAGACTCCACAGTGCCCAAGCACAAAACGCCGAGAGCCTCGCTACCGCCGTCCGCTTAGGCCTCGGGGCGCCCAAAACACGCTTGCGAGGCCATGGCGAGGATGTCGGATACGACGGACACCACACGCGCCTCTAGTCGCCATTCCCGAGCCGTTTTCTCGACTAAGTTCGCCTCGATCGGGTCCCACTTGCCCATGGTCAACAAGCCCCCGCTCCAGGGCTCAGTGCCATGACTGTGCGTTGTGGGGGTAGCCCTGGTTGCAGCGATGTGTCCCAAACAGAGCGAATAGCGTGCATGGGGCCAAGGCTGGTAGTGGCGAGTGCTCACTGTGTACACTTATCCCAAAGCGGCAGGGCTCCCGGTTGCGAGCGATGCAGCGAAGATTTCGTTGGCGATATTCATCGTCAACATCTGACATTAGGCGGCACAGCACAGTCGAGGGCTACGTGTCACCACAAACGAGACATAGTGGAACGGAAAATGTAAGATGACACCTCTAAACGAGGCATAACCACTGATGAATAACCCTTGCTCGCTGGCTCGCCGGGGGCGAACAATAGCCTGGGGGGCGGTGCATGTCGCTTGCTTGGCTGCGATTACCGGTTTTGTTTATTGTTGTTAAGGTTAGGTTTGGTTCCTTGAGAAAATTTGGGGTCGCAACCAGCGCATAACTCAAGACGCAATCCATCAATTTCCGATGTTTCTGGTTGCGCAGCCCTGGCGCTGTTCGAGGGGGGCTGTGTTTTTTTGTGAGTCGACACTAAACACCCGCCAAAGGGGCGACCACCACCTGTCGGCATCGCGGCCTCCGTTTTACCTCCGCGGGGTTTTTTTTACAAAATTTTGCAACCGAGACTAAAGCCGTTGCAGCACGGATGTTTTAACAAAGTGAGGGTATTGCTAGCATTCATTTTTAGTTGTATAAAGAAATAAGTGCCGATTCACATAGTATTAGTTTAAGGGGTTGGGAATGCAATTAGTAAAAATCATCGGGGCGGTAATTTCGATAAAATTACTCGCTAAACTCGACCTCGTCGTCCTCAGGCTCGTACTGGCCCTCGCCGTTGTATTCGGGCTGCAACCCCAACTTGCGGGCGGCGTCCTCGTGGCCCAAGTTGTACGCCTTCAGGTACCACTCGTTGGGGTTGCCCTGGGCCACCCCCATCTCGATCAACTCGCCCATCCAGTACATGGCGTCGGCGGAGTCGAACTCCTTGATGGCGCGGTCGCACCACATGGTGGCCATCTGGGGGTTGGGGAAGGGGATGTGGCGGTTGGAGCCGCCCAGCCCGTTGAGGCACCACCGCAGCAACCCGATCATGGCGTCGGGGTGGCGCTTGAACGCCAACGGCAGCAGCGTCGCCTTCATGTACCACGCAATCAGCTTCAGCGGGTTGCGCGGGCGGTTGAGCTCGCCAAACTCGTAGATGTTGCCGAGCTTCACCAACCCGTACAAGCAGTTGAGGCGCGCCAGCTTGTTGTAGTAGGCTAAGGCCTTGGCGTAGTTGACGGGGGCCACCTCCAAGCACTGCTGAATGAACGGGTCTTCAAAGGTGAGGTCGCCAGGGTAGATCCCTTCGTAGATCTTGCCGAGCTCGTAGCAGGCCAAGCCAATCACGTCCTCAACCTCGTCCTTGTCCTCGTCGTTCTTCACCTTGACGTCGTCAATGTCGATGTTGGCGAGGTCCAGCAAGTAGCGGATGAAGCGGCGCAGGCGGATCTGGGGCACGTTAAGGTACAACATCGCCACCTTGAGGATGGCCCGGTTGTACAGCAACAGCGCCGCCTCCTTGTAGTAATGCAATGCCTTGTCGAACTCGTCGGGGTACTCGTACTCGAAGATCTCGCCCAACTTGTAGAGCAGGCGGTAGTCCAGCGGCGTGGTGTCGAGCGCCTTTTCAAACATCTCGACGGCGCCCTCGATGTTCTTGTCGATGCCGTAGTCCTCGTTGTACAACGTCAAGTAGTCCTGCTTGAGCAAGCACCCGTGGATGTAGCACACGTCGGCGCGGATGACGTCGAAGCGCGCCTTGCCCTGGTCTTCCTTCATCAACTTGTACAAGTGGGTCACCGCCGACTTGACAAAGAGCGCCCGGTTGTGGTACACCATGTCGGGCAGGATCGGTTCCCCTTTGATGTTGATAAACGAGTAAAGGTTGTAGTTGATCGCCTTCACCAACATCTTCACCCAGCGCAATCTGAACTCAAGCAGCTTGTTGCCGCAGGCGATGTAGTGGCGCAACTCGCAGAACTCCTCGATCTTGCGGTTGATGGTGCCGTCGTGGATGCGGGGGATCATGGCGCCGTAGCCGCCGGTGAGTTGTGGCGCCATCCGCAGCTGGCGGGCGCCGCCCATGAACCCGCCGGTGGGCGCCGCCAGAAGAGGCATCGGCGCCACCAGCGATCTCAGCATCCGCATCCGCGCCGAGTCCGCCACCGTCATCAGCGCCCGGCGCAGACCCGGCTGGTCGTAGGCGCTGCCAAAGTACTCGGTCAGGTACAGCATCATCGGGCTGGCGTAGAGCCCCGGCTGGTGTTGGTAAGGATCGTACATCGGCATCGTGTTCATCGCCATCATCGGCGGCCGTTGAGGGCCGGTGTACTGTTGCATCATCGGCATCAGCCCGATCTGCTTCAGCTTGCGCAACAGCATCCCCGTGGTCTGAGCGTCGAGCTTGTCGGGCAGGCGGTCGGCCTGCTGGGAGGTGTTGGCGACGGCAGCGGCGCGGAGGGCAGCGCCGGCGTTGGCCAGCGACGGCGGCGCCACCGGTTGCGCCAGCAGCGAGGACAGCGAGTTCTTCAGCGAGACTTTAAACTTCAGCAGCGCCCCCAGCTGGATCAGGTCGTACAGCGACGACAGGCCCACCGACAGCTGGCGGGCCAAGCGGAGGGGCAGATCAGTGGGAGGGCCGGGGACAGGGGGGGCGTCAGCGGTGGGCGACACCGGGGCGTCGGCGGCGTCGGCGCCAGCACCGCCGTCGGCCAAGTTGTCGTCGGCGTCGGCAAACAAGTAGCGATCGTAGTCGCTGATGTGGCGCCTGAGCTCGGCGTCGACCTCCATGCTGTTGGTAGCGGGCTTGGATCGGTCGCGGCCAGACGAAGTTTTTTCACCGCGCGGATTCGCCCTATTTTTAGTAGTAGGCGCGGTCACCGGCGCGAACGCCAGCAGGCGGCGGCGGCGCGACTGGGGCGGCGGCGGCGGCGGCGGCGGCGTGGGATCGAGGGGGTCGGCGTCGATGCCCAAGTACAGCTGGCGCTGGCGCACCGTCGGCTTCCACAGCGGGGTGACGTCGTCATAGTGCGACTCGGGCGACGGGGGGCGCGGCGCCACCGCCGCCGTCAGCAACCGCTTGGGCATGGTGGCGATCCGGTCGCCGTCAAAGCCCCTCAGCTGGCGCAAGGTTTTGCGAGGGTCCAACAGACTGCCGTTGACCCCCATGGGCGACTCCAGCAGGGTGCAGCTCAGATCCAGGCCGGCGGCGCTAAAGTCCAGGTATATCAACAGCAGCAGCAGGGTGTTGTTGCGCACGTGTTGCGGGATCAGCTCCTTCAGCACCGAGCGCTTGTGCTCCCCCTTCAACCGGGTGAGAAGGCCCATGTTCTTTGAGTGGTGGCGGCGAATGGAGACGGGAAAACAAAAACGTGGCGAGCGCTCTCGTCAAGGGCTGGCAGGCGAGTTTTTTTTATAAACAGCGTGCGTGCTGCGGAAGGGATGCTGCGGGCAAACTAAAAATAAAAAAATAGCGGGTGGCCCTAGAAAGGGAGCAGGCGAGCAATGTAGGAGAGACAAAGCAAGTATCCGAGCCGGCGGGTAGGAGCGCCAGATCAGCCTGATACGAATTGCGTCAGCGAGCAGCCACCCACCGAGGAAAAGAGGAGCAGCAAAAGTACTAGCAAAGAAACCAGAGGCAGCTAAAGAGACGGTAAATGGAGGCGGCGCTGACGGTGAGGCCACCCGCACCCGAGGGCGCCATTGTGCCGTGGCTGGGGAATGAGACATGTTCCCCCGAGCCCTGGCGTAATTGGCGATGAAGCCACAGGCACCCCGGTGCCCCGGTGCCTTGCTGATAACCACACACCCATCCACCGAGGCACCAGCTACGAGCGGGACAGGGCGCCCCTGGCGCCCAGGTGGCGGCGCGGGCGCCGAGGCCATGGCGGCGCTGATGCCCCTGGATCCAGTGGGCCAAGCACGGTGCCTGGGGTGACGGCCCCGCCGCCGCCATCCGTTTCAGGTGGGGCGCCTAGGGCGCTGCTGGCAGGTGCTTTGGGGTCCGTCGTTTCTTATGCCATGTAGAGCAAACAAGTCGCATATTATTTTCACGATCGGCACGAGCACACCCTCACCCCCAAATACTCGGGTCGTCAATATGTGGACACTTTGAGGCTTTTGCGGATTTTTTTCTGTATGCGGCGCCCAGGGCTGCGTAACCCACAAAAACTGTTCTCTACTTACTCTAATTAAACACCGACCCACAGACCAAGGTGCAGGGTGGCGATATCCACAAACCCCACCATACCCTACACTTTTCTCAATCACCCCATCCCCTTCCTCCAAACATGACTGACGTCGCCCTTAGCTACGACACCAACGGCCCCGTCGACCAGGTGTTGACCGAAGTTAAATACACCACTCCGCCGCCGTCCCAGGCGAACTTCGTTACCGCCCGCACGCTTGCGACACTGGTAAACCCGCTGGACGTGATGCAAATCGTGGGCGGCTACCGCCTGGGCAACGTCGTCGACTTGGGGTCGACCACCGCCAATGTCCCGGGCAACGACGGCTTGTTCGAAGTGGTGGCGCTGACGCTGGACAAGTACCAGGTCGGCGACTGGGTGATCCCGGCGTTGCCCGGGATGGGCACCTGGCGCACCCTGGTGGCCGCGACCGTAGTGCCTGAAGGCGTACTTCCCTTTATTACTGTCGACAAGCGCATCGGCCGTAAGGCGGCGGAAGTGCTTACGATTAACCCGCCGACGGCGGTGGCGCTCTTCCACCACGTCCAGGACTGGCGGCCAGGTCAATGGATCGTCCAGAACGCCGGCAACTCCCAGGTGTCCCACTACGTGGCGCAATTGGCGCGTTCTCGTGGAGTCAAGGTGCTTCTGGTGGTGCGCGATCGTCTGTACAACATCAACGTCGCCGACCAATTGAAGGCCAACGGCGCTACCAAAGTAGTCACCGAGCTGGAGTTGCTTAGTGGAGATGTTAGAGTCGACGGCGACGTGCGGCTTGCCCTTGATTCCGTCGGTGGTCCCACTACCGAGGCGATGATGCACTTGTTGGCCGATAGAGGCACCTTAGTCACCTACGGGGTAGTTTCGGGCCAGCCGGTATCGTACCCGGGTCGTTTGGCGTTCGCTAAGACGTTGACGGCTACGGGGTTCTGGCTCACTAAACAGCTGTTGGCTGACCCCCAGTGGAAGATCAACATAATCAACACCTGCGTCGACTTGTTCCGCGACGGCGTCTTCTCCGTCGGTGACGACATCACCTACGTTGAAGCGACGCCGTCGACGTTGAAGCAAACTTACGTGAGAGCGATTCAGGCCTCTGGTAAACACGTCGTCGTCTACAACCACGATGAGTAAACACGAAGTGGCTACGAAATTAACCTTGCATTCTCGTCAATACATGTTGAATTGAATTCTATTGTATTTTATTGTATTTCTCTGTTTTTGTTGGTGACTAGCTGGGGGTCATCGCCGCCATTAGCGTGCTTGTTGTTCCTGCACTGACGTCAGGCACCAGCCATGTGTCATCAACAAAGCCCTAACTACCAGCCATCCAATGATCCCCGTCGAGAAAATGGCAGATCTGGCAAAGTTAAAACTAGTTCAATCGAGCTAGTGTTGAAATCATTCACTTAGATGTTAATATGGTGGAAATTTTGCCAGTATGATTGTGTTGTGCTAATTAGGATATTATCGCACACGAGCCCCTACCTTTCAACATGACATAGTCGCTTCCATGCTGCGACAATTAGCCATTAAGCGCTACCAGGGCTCGCAACTGACGGACGCCGGAAATATCGCAGCCTTTCCACCCCCTCCCACCACCACCTGGTGCAGCCCCCGAAATCCCGATCCCTTCCGCGAAGCACATTGTTACCAACTGTATTCAGCCTCAGTTGGGGTTGCGATTGCGCATGCAGCGTGGGGGGGTGAGAGGGGGGTGAAGGGAGATTTGTGTCATCGGGCGTGGCTATTATTAGGGCGGTTCCCGAGGCCCTCAGGCGGTTTACCTTGTCCAATTTTTCGCTGGTAGGAGCCTGGTGCTTTTACTAACTCCTTCCGAGCCACCCGTAAAAGAAACACTTAGACGCCATCGCTTCAGCATTGGTCAAGATATCTTAACACTACGATGTCTTAATTACGCCTTGGCAGTGATGCTTAGCCTCCCCCGCCGCTACAGCCTCCGATAAGCTTATACAGCATCGTTGACATGGCACACTCCATGCCGATGGCCAGACAATGCAAAACCTTAATTGCAGCAGGGCACTCGACAGGTCCGCATCGGAACACCTGCTTCACCCCACCCTTGCTGTACCGTAAACGCTACACCCACCTTACGCTGCTCTTTGTGGCACCGCCTGTGAAATTTTCCACTCAGAAATTCACACAGAAAAACAAAAACCATTGCTATACGACCCTGCAACCACCCCCTCCCCGTGCGTTGTTTTCCGAGGCCCCACGCGGGCGCCGTTCCTACTGATGTTTACAACACAGCCCGGCTGTGGTGTTCGTCACCAGGCGCTCACGGGGAGAAAGGCAAAACACTTATTATATTTTAGCCAATCGTGCGTAGTGATAATGAATAATTAGAGTTAATGAAGTTAATCCTAATCAATATTGATTTGTAATCCGTTTTTGGGTGGCCTAGCTTTGGGACCCCAGAGAAGACAACGACATTTACCCGGCGCAATTAATCGGTTAAATATGCTCGATGCCAAGCCCTGATATAGGTCCGTTTTTCCTCGAGAAAGTTAACTCAAAAAAGGCGCAGGGACGCCTACATAAACGCCGACGTTCGCTGCTCCCCAACATGTATTAGCTGACACGGAATTCTGCACCAAGTGAAATTAGACCGAAAAGATTACTGCCACAGACGAATACTTGAGGGGTGCAGCCCATCCGGCTAAAGGCTATGAGAACAGTATCGTCGTTTCAGTAGTAATCTCGTCGTGGTGATGAAATTGTCGGCAGTTGTGGCGGCGGACTATTGTTGATAGCCATCGAAAGAAACCCTAGCCGAGATAGATCCACGACATCACCACGTCGACATAGCAATTGCTTCCACCACCGAAAAAGACCACATGGTGTATTGTGAAGATACAAATTTCGGGTGGCTGCTGTATACCGCCTTTTCACATCTTCGCGTTGACAACCATAGCTTTTGACCACTCTACAGGCAATCTGAGACAACTGTGACACAAATAACCTAACCACTATCATTCGACCAGTAACCCATTTAATCAAGTATACTATGCCATTGTAAAGCTAGTCTCTCTTGTCGATCTTTTTTCCGTTATAGGGAACCCTTCACTACCTTTACGCTGGCTTGATGCGGTACTTCGACGTCATCGCACGTCACTTTGACAGTTGCTTAAATAAGAACATAGCAAGCGGAGAATGATTCCGAAATTGACCTCCTCTCACTCACCCTACGTCCAGTTCGGTGGCATTTGTGAAATTTCCTTACATTTGAAAAGAAAGCTGAAGTTCTTCTACTATTTGCGAGAATTTGGCAAAAGTAACAATATTCGAACCCACACACAAACAAATTTTGATTAGACTAGCTTAATTACCTAATACTCGAGGCGGACGATTGGCGAGACTAAGCTTGTTTCATATAGACTTGTTCTGGAGCTTCTATTTTCTTCTAATTCGTATTGAACTTTAACTGAATCAGCCTGTTCGAATCCAGCTTCCCTCATATTTTCATATTTGGAAGTCACAAGCGAGACCGAGATCCGCCATCACCACTACGCAACCATAGATAACCCCACCGCCTTAGATTTCGGAAATCCTTTATTGATTAAAAGTTTTCGCAATTTTATCCATATGTGCCGTTCATTGGAATTCCGATAACAGCCTTAAAATCAGGGATTGCCATAACCAGGGTTCATCGGCGAATACGATACTTCCGTACTCCGAAGCGAACGCCTTTGAAAGAGAAATTAAGGTTGCGATAGAGCAAAGTTAAAAACGGGATAAGGGGCGAACTAAATCAGAGGGCTACGATCTAAACGCCGAATTGGGTCATTAATTAAACTGTGTAGTAGTAACGTCACCACCAGGGTCTGTCTATTAAGTTGTGTAAATATATGACGAGCTGAAATATCGTAATGGAGTCCATCCTCCATCCAGCCCGAGTGCGAGAAAGTTACGCCGGCCATCTTGTTTGGTTTCTAGATTGCCTCTGGAAATCGTAATGAAAACTGTAGGTTGTTTTAAGCTTTCATCCAACCGGCAATCGAAACAAACAGAAGGGGTTTTTATTGGAGCCACAGCGTTTCCATCCAGAAGTGGTCTTCGAGCGGCGGCAAGTTGAAAATGTCATCGTCCAACGGGAGCTCAAGCGCAGCGGGATTGACGCTGGTGTCCATGGTGCCGAGAGCGTCAAAAGCGACCAGCGGGGCCAGCGCCTTGAACAGCAGCAGCAGCGTCGCTGTCGGTAACACTTGGGCCAAATCAGGCGTCACCAGCAGCTGGCCCGGTTCTTGGCTCTTCATCGGGCGCAACACGCCGTGGAGCTTATAGAACAAGCCACAGGCATTGCACAAGAGCTCGCCGTGGTCGTCTTTGCGCCAAAGCGGCGTCGTCCGCGTCAAGCAGTTGGTGCACTGCAATTGACGCCGCGGGGCTGCTGCCGACACTGCTGCCGGCGCTCCCGTAACCGGGCTCACTTCCGATATCGGCGACGGCTGGCCGCGCGACAAATTGTCATCAATGCTCGCCGGCGGCGTCGTGGTATGAGGGTGAGGGTGGCTCGTCTCTGGGTAGTCCATGGAGATGCGGCGGATGTGGGCGATGTAGTCGAAGTCGTCGCTCAGCTCGAGCAGTTTGCGCTTCGGCGCCGCCAGGGGCTTCCCCACCCGGTTCGCCAGCAGCCGCCGCCGCTGCTGTTGCTGGCTGCGCCAGGCAAACTCGGGCACCGCCGCCGGCGCCGGCAGCGTCGTCGGCTCGTAGTGCTTCTGGGCGTACATCTTGTAGATTTGCATCAGCGTGTTGTCGGCGGCGGCGAAGAGGTCGGCGACGTCGACGCTGTCGGTGACGGAGGTGGTGGTGGGGGTTGGCGGCAACACGTCACGGATCTCCGATACCTTGGACATTATTCTTATGTGTTGGGGGTATGGGTAAAGTTGGAGAGAAAAGGGTAGCCCGCCAGGCGGGGGGATGAGGGTGCTTTTATAACATTAGTGGGGTCAATCGCAGACCTGGGGTGCAGCTGGTGGAGGAGTGCACATAGAGCCGATTACGAAAAAAATATGTGGGTGGCGGGCCCGCCGTTGTCACGTATATCTAATCTACGCACCGCCCATCAGCAATAGATAGTGATAGTGTATGATAAGGCCCCTGGGAGCGATACCCGGCGCGCCTCGTACGATAGATTAGCGATAAACCGTTGGCCACGCCCTATCAGCGAGGCGGCAGCGATCGCCGGTTCCGGCTCAGCTATAGATTTGGCATCGCTGCCGGTACTCGTTTAACGCAGTGTCCAGGTTCGCAACCCCACACCCTCTCTACCCCTACTTCCCCTCTCACCCGCCCTCCGAAAATTTTTGCGCATCGTCGATCGTAACTTTGTCAGGCCGGAGTCATGGACAAGGTGCGCCAGGAACAGCACTGGCGCGAGATCAGCTCCAAGTACTTGGGGGTGGGCAACGCCCTCACCGACAGCAGCATCTTCGTCCTGCAGCGGCAGGACCAGCTTGCCCTGGTCGCCCACCACCGCCACCTCACCGCCTACACCGCCGTCGCGCAACTGGCCCATCCTGAAGTCACCGCCCAGCAGATCCGCAGAAAAATCGCCCGTGCGGCGCCCAAAGCGACGTGACGCAGCCCACGCCAAAAAAAAAAAAAAACTACCGGTTGGCGGCGTGCGGGGTGGATCGCAGCGGACACAATGGCGGCGTCTCCGACTTCTACCGTTATGGCTAAGCCCACCCTTCCCCCTAGCGTCTACAGCAGCTTCAATACATACACCCGATACCCCCTCCGCGTCGTTCCGTCGCAGCCTAAATACCATCCGCGCACTCTAGGGTCACACACTCGCGAGCGAGGTCGTACCCCACACATTATTGCCACGGCACATTTCTTTATTTACGGGGCACTTTCGTCCCTCCCCCACGAAACTCAAGGGGGAATTAACCTCAATTGGTCAGCCGTGGAACGGTGACGGAAGCCAAGTAAATACCGCTGGGGTGGCGGGCCCTGGAGGCCATATTCCACCCCCGCCACGCCGGCTCCTCCTCCCCACTGGCAAGGGGGGCAGTAATTATCGGAGGTGGCACTCCGATGTCTGTTGGGAACGTGCATGAAGCATCGCAGGATGACTCGGATAGGCCTTAAAGTAAAAACTTTGCTTTTTGGGTAGCCCCAAGGACTAGGGCGCCAAGGCCAAAGGCACCAATGCCTCTACCGTCGTTTACCCACGAATACGCTACCCGCGGGGTCATCAAGCAACCGCATGCTTAGCGCCGTACGGGAATACGATCCACTCGAATCGCCTCTTCGGTGCGGGCATACTCTAAAATTTCTCCGCCGCCGCTCGCGTCGCTACTTGCATAATGTGGGGTTTTGTTACCCGATGAGGCCAATTATCATTCAGGCGAAACCGACGTAGACTACGCGTCGCTCCATTGTTCTTAATGCTGAAACGGTAGGGTCAAATCCCCACCCGAAAATGCTGGACAATCCCGACACCAACCCCGACACTATCATCAAGGAATGTATTAGAGAATGAATACTATTTCTTTTGTGAGGCTCTAGGCGGCGTTTCCTTAGTGTACCCGCGGTAATTTCTGTTTAGGTTTAGTTAAAAAGTGCCAGTGGCGAAAATGGTAATTGCCGATGGGAATAAGTTGTTGGGCATATTGGTCGAAAACGGAATCCCCTAGCGATGTAGTCAAGTCAACCAAACAAAAGAAAGAGACCGTCTCGATACAAACAGGCGACATCAATGGCATTTATCAAGAGTACATTCAACAATGGCACTACAATAGACTCACCTTTACTACAGGTATCACCTTTTTTATGCCATGTTAACTGCGGTACACCTCGGTAGTGTTGCGGTGTCCGATCCGCGCCGAACGCGCGTCGCAGCCAGCCTACCGAACGGCTGTGCCTTGCTACGGGATCGCCCCCGAAAGCACCCGAAAGCAACGTGATGTCTGACTTTCTTTTACCATTACACAATGCCACGTCGATCCTGGGACGTATTCGGTTGTCCCAAGAAAGTCAGACCGTCCCCGATCGGGAAGCCGATTGCGCTAGCTAAAACTGTACTATGATTCATTAATGACGAGAAAGACTACAGAATACAGTTGTACACTTAGCGGGGACTAGCCGTTTATCGTTATATACCTAAGCGGTCAACAACGGAGCCGATTCTTCCTCGATCACCTCGGGGGAGCCGGTGAACGCCACCACGGCGGAGGCGACAAACAACAACGCCGAGATGATGTAGGCAAAGATCCACTGAAGGGCGAACGTCTTGGTGAAGATCTGGCCGACACCAAGGGCAAACATAAGGTACGACAGCGACAAGCCGATGGCCCAGTCGTTGTAGATGGCGAGGTAGAACCCGGGGACCAACAAGAAGTCCCAGATCAACACGTTGCTCACGACGCGACCAACGAACTTGTGGACGTGCAACATCACCGCCCCGTTCCAGAAGATGGCGAAGAACAACCACGAGAACGGCAACGCCGTCACGGGGATGTGGATGAGCATCCAGGCGCCGAGGGGGCGGATGGCAAACGTTTTATGGGAAATGTACAACACTAGGATGTTGACGAAATTGAGGAGAAGCACCATCCAGGCAAGGACAAAGTGGCGCAGGGCAAACAACGCCAACCACCCCCAGTGCAACACGTTGAAGATGACAAAGTGCCACCCGACAAGGCCAAAGATCTGGATTCTCAGCAAGTAGCCCGCCGCCATCGGCACAAACGCCTGGACAATGAACGCGGCCTGGACAACGTACAACACCGTCCAGAACCAGAACAAAAGGAAGGGCAGCGCCGAGAACGGCGTCTCGTCGACGTCAAACGGGTCGTTGCCGATGTCGCGGTTGGGAGTCAACAAGTACTTGAACCCGCCAAAGAACAGGAGCAAGAACGACGCCACCGTCGCGATCTTAAGCGGGAGAGGATTGAGGATATCGTTCGCCATGAGTGGGGATGCTGGCGAGCCCAGCGAGGCTGCAGGGGTTTTATACTCGAGGTAACGTTGCTATGATCATGCATATTTCTGATCACAAATGATTTGCACTGTGGCCGTTGCCGCCACCGCAAACTGGCGGAATTGAGCCTAAATGATGAACTATAAACCAGTTTCACTGCCATTGACACCAGCATCGATGGCGAGGCTGTCGCCAGGGTGAGATCTCGCCCCCCAGCACTATCTTGCCGTCGTCACCGTTTATTGTGCTAAGCGGTCGCCCCGCGCTCGCAACCCGAAATTGCAACCGTGCGTCACCCTTATCGAGCGAGCCATCGCAGCCAGAGGCTGGTGGCTACAGAGAACAGCCGAGAAAAACGACTCGGCGGCGGGCTCTGTCCAGCTCAATTGAGCCACACGCCCTTCGTGGGCATTGGCTTCTGCTAGCCCCAACGCGTGGCCATCGCTCCCCGCACGTCGAATATGAGTGACTACTGTCGGTTGCCGCGATTGGGCAACGCCCCCTCCTCCCAGGTCGCAGCACCACCCGACAACACCACTAGCTATCGATGACAGGCCTCGACCCGATTAGGGCCCTAAACGCGGGTCGATGCCAGTGGGGTTACAGCAACCTTGGTGGTGAGTGGCCCTCGGACTACCTGCAGGACACGCACTCGGCCCATATAGCTATAGCGCTACACCCACGTTACCCCATACTCTCGTGCTCTTTTCCCACCCCCCCTACCATGGCGTACCCTCCTTTGAAACACTACTGGGTCGATTGGATCTGTGTCGCCGGGCTCATTGCCCTCTTCTTCGGGGTCAGCGAACGGGCAACGCCATTCTCCCGCCAGTTCTACCTCAACGACATGTCGCTCTCCCACCCCTTCACCCACCACGAACGGGTGCTGGCGTTTGCGTGTATCGCCATTGCCTTCCTCGTGCCGTTTGTCTCCATCACCGGGGTCAGCTTATACCGCGCCAAGGGCTGGAACCTGAAATTCATCCACCAAATGGGTGTCGGGGTGTTGGGTCTTCTTTTGGCGTTGTCCCTCAATGGTAACGTCACCGACGCCCTCAAGTGCTGGATCGCTCGTCCCCGCCCCGACTTCTTAGACCGCTGCGGCGCCGCTAAGGGCACTCCTCGTAACGTCATGGTCACCGTCGACGTGTGCACTGCCCCTTACGGCAAGTCGGTGTTAGTCGAAGGGATGAAGCTGACTCCCCTGGGACACTCGTCGATCGCCTTTGCCGGCCTTGGGTTCTTGACGTTGTGGCTCTTGGGCCAGGCTAAATTGATGCAACCTAACCAACGCCAGCCCATCTACAAGTTCATCGTCGCGTTCATCCCCATTGCCATTGCCACTTACATCGCCTTGCTGAGAACTCAAGACTACCGCCACCACTTTGGTGACGTGATCTCCGGCTCGGTGTTGGGGTTCATCTTTGCCGGCTTGATGTACTTCCGCTACTACCCCGCGTTGGCCGATGAAGAGTGCGATGAACCCAAGCGGGTCGACGACATTCGTCCCATCTTGCCCGAGTAAGCTTAGATTCTATGATTGCCTAGATTTAGAGAATAAACTCATCGAAATCCTTATCACGTCTTCATCAATTTCAATTTGTGCTGTTGTCAGCATTTCGTTCGCATATTTCACTGGGTTTCACACTCGCGATCTTGACACACCCACCGCCCACAGGGCGTACACCACCAGCACGCGATGATCGTTAGCTAGACACTAAGAATGTTAGCAATACCAGTCGTGCTCACCAGTCAATCGGAACCCCAACGATGGCCCTGAATGTTTGACCTATACCTATTTTGGTTGCTTGTGCTCGTTGCACAATAGCCATCATTCAATGAATTAATCTGAACAGTGGTAAAGTCCCTGTGGCATGCTCATGTTTCGAGTGCCAGGTGGGACCATATGTGGTGGAGACAAACTATAAATATATAGGTGACGAAAGGAATTCAATTCGCTTATGCGATGAACTTTCAATTACTCACTACACAACTGTCCCTAACGTCTGGCGGCGATGTCACCATGACCGTCACCCAAACCACCACCGTCACCCTTGAGTCTCAGACAACATTGATGTCTGTGACTAGTGGTGTAACCAGTAGCAGTGCCCAAACGCTGCTGTTGTCGACTGTGGATATACCCATCGACTTTGGGACAAGTGAGCCGAACTCGTCATTAATTACTGGTCTTTGCATTGGTCTACCGGTGGCAGTGATTGTGATTTTGTTGCTTGTAATCGTCGTCCACGCATACAGAGAAGAGTGGCTGCTCCAGCAAACTCTCAAGTCATGGTTTCAGCGTGATAAAGTCGAAGACAATCCGCCTAAACTGGTATACCTTCCCTCATATTGCGATGGAGGCGTTTCGCTGAAAAACCAAACAGAACTGTCGCTTAAGCTTCCAATGGGGGATCCCTTTACCGACACTGTTGCTTTGCCGTCACCAGTGGTGATCAAGGAAAGCCCTGCAAAATTTACAACGTTGACCAGAGTTAAAGATCGATTGTCTCGCTTAGTCCATATTCAGGACTTTAGTGACCTTCAGTCGGGCTCGACAAATGGAGCTCTCATGCAAGCCTCTGGAGCTGTTCCATCAAGAAACCCTCAACTTGAAACTTCGTCTTTAGCGACTTCACAAGTGCTGAACAATGTCCCAGCAAAACCAGATGTCAATGTGTTTTCGCCACCTCCGAAACTCAATATCAACACATCTGAAAGCTCTAACATTGACAGCGAGGCCACACGATACCCATCCTCAATCATCAGAGATTATATCAAACCACGCGACTCTTCTCAAGCGTGGGACCGTGACGTCCACCTTCATGAGTTTGTGGTTATCCGCAACTACACTCGAAGACTAGGAGACGAGTTGACCCTTCGCATCGGTGACCGAGTCGCCGTTCACACAGACTTCCCTGATGGCTGGTCGGAGGTGTCAATTACAAAGTATGCTGCCGAGCTGACTGCCTCTGACAGAAAGAACGATCGTGATCGCGGTGTTGTCCCCACTATTTGCATACACAAGATCTAAAAACTGAATCTCATGTGCTACCACCTGAGCATAGACCGTCACCATAATGATTATCCAATCCGTTCGAGATCATCTCTGAATTAGGATTTCGCGTCGGTTTTTTCAATAATAGCTCTGTGGAAGGCACTAACATTACTCTTAAATTCATATCTCTATCGAAATGTACAATTTAATGATATATTGAACATCCATCATTCTAGACTGTCAGAAGATTCACTCCCTCATCGTATTTCTTAAATCCTACAAGTCGCGTCCTGCACGCGTTCGATAACATTACTATCATCAACAGCGGTATGGTTTCCAATGACAAAGCCAGCCTGCGTGATGTACTGCCACCTGCCGAGGGATCATCTCGACCACCTTCTCTGAAAGGGAATTTCATTCTCCAGTCCCGGAAGAAAAATACGACTCGTCTCGGTCGTCCCCCGACTCAGGATGTTCAAGATAACCAACCATCCGTGTTTACGTCTCGACGCTCAGAAAAGGTTACAAAAAAATTCAGATTTGATCAGTCAAACCCAACACAGCCTATAGCAGCGCTGGCGCTGCTTAATACGCCGACAAAGTCTCAAAGTATTCCTCGGGCAGGACTGAGGACACTGTTGAGTAAGTCAACAACACCGGAATCGTATGTCACCAAGCCCGTCCTGACCGCAGGTCCTCGAAGACAACTGTTTTATGATCAGTTCAGGACGTTTAATCCTCAAACTCAACGGAATGAAGGTGATGATGCCGCTATCCCCTTGGTGGTGCCTGAGAAAATCACGATTGAACGACCTGATGGTGGCAATCAGAGAACGATTGATGCAATGCAACCTCTGGAGATTGATCTTCTTCTACATCTTGTTCAGGACTACACGCCAGCCGCTGGGGGTGACCAGCGTTGGCATGATGAATTTCGCCGAGCATTTATCAAACGACTTCGTGAGCTCAACGACCTCCACATCACCAATTATTTGCTTGATAAACAAGCCTACGCTTACGATAATCAAAAACGGAATATTGGAGCGGAGCTCACCGAGGTTCGTTCGAGTCAAGATTCGACTAAACGAGACATTGCAAGTATCACCCAAGTATTTGAATCGGCTGAGCGTAATTATAACCAAGTCAAAGGTATTGCCCAAGGTTTAAAGGCTCTCAACAACTTGGAAGCGGATGACACTCCTTCCAACCATATCATTGGAGCGGAACAAGCTGTTGCTGATGCTACAAAAGTCTACCATCCAACGAGAGGGCTTAAGCGGACTTTACAGCAAGTAAACGAGCACCTTAAACAAATATAATATATATTAAAACCCAGCCTAACTATCTTCCTTGACCAATGCCATGATCATGCGGTAAAGATAGAAGAAAAACATGATGAGGTGGAAACCCAACTTCATGAATGACTCCTTCTTATGCTTCGACAATGTACGGAAGATCTCGGTCGCATCCAAAAGATGGTTTTTGTTCATAAACTTGCGGACGTTGTAAGCCAACAAGGGCAAATTGAGCAAGAAGGGGAACCAAAAGCCATTAACCAAGAACAAAATAGCCAAGAAACCTTGAAGAGCGGCTTCAGGCAAGAAGTACGGGTTCAACTTGTTGCAAAGTTCGATGGGGTTGATGTAATCACATTCAAGATCAGAGTACATAATGGTGAAGAACACCTGGACAAACAAGTTGACCGCATTCACAATGACGGCAAAAATAAACAACCTAAACCGTTAGCGACTGAAGGGAACCTAATACCACCTCATGTACTTACCAACTCTCACCAGTCATCCCGTATCAAAGCTGGAAAAATCTCTTCGTCGAATTCGCGGGAAAATAAATCGAACGCCTCACCGATATGAGCAGCAGATGATCAGCGCGGGGCCGTGAGGAGACACACCGCGATGGAAGGGGGGCGGGATTCGGTGATAGGACAAACAAATTGAGAAATTTTCGGAGATACTTCTCAGGGTTCCATTTGCTTAGTTAGATTACTACTAAGGGTTGTGTCCTAGCAAAGGTTGCTGAGGGCATGTTGAGCCACCGTCCTATCGGAGTATGCCTGATGACAATTGCTGCGTGCGGAAACTGACCATGCGACCGGAAAGAAGATTTGGGTTCACGACTTTGAACATGCATTAGTGCGAGTTTTGGACTGCAACTACACTACAAAATCATATATCCGTTTGTCATTCCAAATTTAATCTAGAAATTAAATCTACTAAGATTAGGGTATCATAAATAAATTCTTGTTAATAGTTTTTCCTTGCAGAGCCTGAAACTTCCATGGTATTCTGCTGGTACTCTTCCATTAAATCTTTCCGTCGCGTCGAACTCACAGTGGTACCATCAAATTTCCGCAACTGCTTGAAGAATTCCAACATGTACAACTCGTACTTTTTACGCCTTGTGTAGTTAGCTTCCAGTCTCTTGATGTACTCGGCATCCCGTTTGTTCCACTCTGGCTCGCCATTGCGGTTGATAGTATCGTAGTGAATCACAAAGGTGTCAATGTCATCTGGGCGATCAAGACGAATGTATGTCGTTGAGGAGTTGGAAGTGCCCTTTGATTCCTCGGGACTAAACACATATGGATACATATCAACTGTGCATGGATTGAGCCTTAAATCAAGCACCTTTAAACTGTTGCGGGCTCCTGTTAATCCATTACACACCAGCTTGACCCGTCGAATTTCATTCGACACGAGATAAAGCTTTTTAAGATTCTGCAATTCACTGAGCCCGCTGATATCGGTCAACCGATTGAAATTTAGGTTGAGCAGTCGCACATTAGGGAACATGTTAGAGAACGATGGCGGAATTTTGCAAAGATCCATGGCGACAAGCACAAGCTTGTTCAAGTTTTTAAACAGATTGGCTTGCACTCCCCTCTCAAAGGACTTATGTGAGAAATAGATAATATCGAAGTTCTGATTCCCAGAGAGATCAAGCATTCGAACATCACAAGCACCTTTCACAACCAGGTCGACGATGTTGCGATTGGGTTGACACTTAGCCAGAAGCTCTTCCAAATTGTTAAGACGATGGAAATCACTCACTCCAAGTGCATTGCCATCAATGCGGAGAATGCGAAGCTGGGGATATGGCCTCAAGTTGAGGATACGCATTTGATTGAATTTAAGCTCCAACTTCTTGAGATTGGTATGCCGCGTTTCACAAGTGATTTTGGTGAGCTTGTTTTCATTGAGATTGAGCACCACCAATTTCGGCAAGGCATTAATTGAAGTTACCAATGTGATCTCATTGTTCAGCAAATTCAATTTGATCAAGTTGGGCAATTTGAGTTTAGAGCAGTCAACCTCATTTGTAAGGGAGTTATGCAGGCAATTGAGCTCAGTTAAACACACGAGACGCTCTACACCTTTGAGTGAAGTGATTTTGTTCCCGGATACATTGAGAATCAGCAACGTATCACAAGTGGAGAGGCAGCTGAAACCAAGAATTTGGTTTCTGGCAGCATTGAGTCGGTACAACTTCGTCAAGTGGGCGAACGTCGTCAAGTTATTCAACATATTATCCAGGACATCAAGCTCTTTAACGCCAGAATTCACCCCCTCAAGAAACACCAAACGGTTTTTGCTGAGATTGATCTTCTTGAGTCCTGGAAGAAACCCCTTCAATTCTTTGACACTTTCCAAACGATGCGAGGCCAAATCTACTTCTTCGATCAGCTGCAAATCACCAGACAGGTTACGATCAGCAAAGACTTCGCCAAGTATGCTTGTTAACGCTTGTCTCATTTGTCCGTACAGGGTGTCCCCTATTTGGCTTATTCGAGTTACCTCGGGGTTGAATCTGCTCAGAACTCGCAGTACATTCAGAGCTCGCAGCACGTCACCTTCATCAAGTGCCCCAACAAACAGAACTTCGAGATTTCCAGCACGTCTTCTCAGCTTTCGCATCGCCAGAGGTTGCATCAGAGTAACGACTTCGTTGTCGCTCTGAAGATCTTCGATTTGATCCAAAACTGTCTCTTCAGGAGCTCCAATCCACAGTTGCCTCGATGAATCAAAACGCATGCCACCTACACTGGTGGCGTACATACCTGGGGGAATGTTTTTGATTTTCCGCTCTTTATGGGCCTTGCTCAAATTGAGTTCGCGTCCCTGGTTGTTTTGAGGGCGTAAGCTAAGTTGCAGTTTTCGCTTGAACTGGATTATTCTGCTCACCTCCTCAAAGTTTGTTGCCGGCGGAAACTCTGTCAGAACCTCAGCATTGTCCAACACTTCCGTGCCATTGCTGGCTTCAGCCTTTTGGGTTTGGACAGCTAATTTCTCGATAGCGTCGGTCAAGGCAGGAAAGTTAGCTACTTGGATTGCGGTCTCCAATTGTTTGACATACTTGCGAATCTGATCGTTCGTATCGACATCCTCAGTTTCCGGTGTTCTGAAAGCCGAAGGTTGTGATGCAGTTATTGGCGCTGAAGCTGGTGTTTCTTCAAAAATTTCACTATCCAGGTACTGATCGTAGTCAGCAGAATCGTTGGTGTATTGGTCTCCATCTTCTTGTTCCTCGTGAATTATCTCATCCTGAAGACGCGCCGGTAGCGGCTCTATATCAGTGTATTCATCATCTTGTCTTGAATGACTCATGTCATTGACCATTTCCATCGTTGCCATCGTGTCACGATTATTTTTCTTTAGGGTATTGATATCATCGTCGTTATCAAATGATTCCAGCGACGTCCACAGCATTTCAGCATCATTCCCAAAGTCAGCTGTTATCCGTTTTGGTTTTGGAGTCAGTGTTGCCGTCGTCATCAGATTGGAAATTGATGGGTAAGCATTATGGTTTCTCTGGTAGCCTCGACCTTGTATCCGGCGCAATAAATCGTTACCATCTTTCATATAGTCTGCCGGTTGCTTGGATGACTTTTCGAGAGTTGGGCCAGAACCTTTACTATCCAGCGGCGCTGGTATTGAGCCAGGGGCCTGTGGTGCAGCTTTGTTGGATTCCTGAGGAGATTCACCCAGTTTCTTAGTCTTAAATTTATGAATACAACCATCCATTCTGTTCTTTGTGTAAGTGTTGTAATCATCTTGAAATAACTTAATTGGGGACTCTTTCAATGGGGACAGCTGGGCCCCTGGCGGGAATTGATACTGGCCACGACCAATGTTGTTTTGGTCACCAAAATTACCGTTATCGTTGGTACCCAGGATTGTCAGCAGATTCAGCTCGTCTGGTTCGGCATCCTCAAAGAATTTGTTGAATCTATCCTTCTGACCATTTTGGAACTCTTGTTGGACGACCTTCCATTGAGGAATTCCGGCTTCGACAGAATTTCTAATCATTGTTTCACCTGAAGGTATATCTAGCGGTGCCTCCTCACGAGCATCATCGCCTTCGACATTATCATCAGTAACCCATTTTTCGTCGAGCCCATCAGGCATCCAGTCGGCAGTTTTATCACCGCCATTACTCTTTTCTGGAAGATCAACACTATCGGAGATATTAAATTGAGGCGGCGGTTGTTGAGTGTGATCGGGGAGACTTAGACGTTTACCTCTCAAGGTGCTTGTCGTTATTGGGGGCTCATCGGTGGTGACATGGGACGTTTCTTCCATAAGAGCGGATCCTATCAGGTCCTTGGTTCTGGCAGGAGACCCCTTTTTGTGATGAAAGGTGTTAGGCACGCTCCCTGCCATCACCAGTTCATTCCCTTCAAAGTCGGCATTGGCTTGATACGTCAACCTTCGTTGATACTCCGAATTTGTTTGCAGTCGGCGTCCCTCCAGAACATGGGGTGTATTCTCAATGAAATTCTTCACCTGAGTACCGGTGGAAGTGCTGCTGGTGCCACCGTCCATAAAATGCTATCTTTGTTTACGTGAACGAAATGACGCGCATACACCTAGGGGCGCGCTGGCGACGACGCCCTGCCTATTAACAACAGCCCTATTGACAACCACGTGAGTGCGACAGGTATAAAGCCAAGGCTATGTGTATAGGTTATTCCAAGAAGATATTGTTACGTAACTTTTAAATCTGTTTCACACGAAACATGTCCCTAAACTACTTGAGAATGGTCGCACACAGGAAAATAGGTCACAGACCTCATTCATTCATATAGAATTCTCGCGTTAACCTCCACCGTCATCGTGGACATTCTCGAGATCTCAGCCATATCATATGGATAGAGTAGACGTTCAAACTATTTTGGCATCTAAAATCACGTCGCTAAGCATCATCTCGCTTCTAAAAACCGCTTACCTAAAACTCGAATTCTCACTATGCGCACACTGGCCTCCATCAAGTTTTTCCCTCCAAATCGTTTGCCACGACGTGTGTGACAAAGTTGTTGTGCAATTGCGGAAGCGTTCCTGTGCATTTGGAGCAGTTAGGGTTTTTGTTGTTTCACTTGGGTTTTTTTTGCATTTAGTTCCGTTGTCTTTGCCATGTCCTATGCCGATGACAGTGGCTCGACAACGTCGAGCGCTCCCGGCGGCGGGCCCGCCGATGTTGCCCCAGTTGCCACCACTTCCACAGCTCTGCAGCAGCACCAACAAGAACAAGAGATGTTGCAAGGATATGCCGTGCCCAACCCTCCAGTACTGACTCAGCAATCGTCGCTCGCCACCGAAAAGGAACCAGGACACCATGGCGACGCGCCTCGAACGCTTTGGATGGGTGACTTGGACCCGTGGTTGGATGAAAATGGAATCATTGACTTGTGGTGGCATGTATTGGGCAAACGTGTATGTGTCAAAGTGATCAAGCCCCGGATCCCTCTAAAAACCGACGGCACCTTCCAAGGTCATCTGGGTTATTGTTTCGTGGAGTTTGAATCTTTTGAAGACGCCCAACAAGCGCTCACTCTCAATGGTCAGTTGCTTCCTGATATGGCAATGCCGTCCCAGCAGCTGTTTCCGAATAATCCTGATAACCAGAAGAAATACTACCGGTTGAATTGGGCTCTGGGAGCGACGTTGCTGGCGCCAATCATTCAATCACCAGAATACTCATTGTTCGTTGGGGATCTCAGTGCTCTGACTACGGAGGCCCATTTATTAGCACTCTTCCAAAAGAGCTTCCCTCATTCAATCAAGACAGTAAGGGTGATGACTGATCCAGTTCTGGGTAAGAGTCGTTGTTTCGGGTTTGTCCGGTTTACTGATGAGCTGGAGCGCCAACGTGCTCTCCTTGAGATGAACGGAGTATGGTTTGGAGGTCGTCCCTTGCGAGTGGCGTTGGCAACACCGAGGAATCAAATAAAACCACCTCAATACCCACCGCAAGGTCCTCCTCAGCCTCCAACTTCTCAGGCACCGCATCGTCAAAGCCGCTCACACTACTCTACTCGCGATATGATGTACAACTCGTACAATTATTCCGCTCCACCTCCTCAATGGTCGGAGCCAAAACAACTAAGTTCTCCCGGGCAGCCATACGTTGATCCCAATAACACCACCGTGTTTGTGGGCGGCTTATCCCTGGAGGTCACTGAGGCTACATTGTACGCATTATTTCAACCCTATGGTACTATTGAACAAGTGAAAATTCCACCCGGGAAAAATTGTGGATTCATCAAATACATGGCCCGTGAAGAGGCCGAGGAAGCTATTCTGCGCATGCAAGGTTTTATCATTGGTGGCAACCGGGTTCGTCTTCTGTGGGGTCGGGTATCACTCCTGAATAAAAAGTTCCAACACCAACAACATCAAGTGGCTCAAGCCGCTCAGATTCAAGCTGCCGCTGCTTTGTCCATGGGTATGGACCCTGCCACTGCTATCGCCGCTGCTGCCGCTGCCGCTGCTGGTGGCTACCCTCATCACATGGGTCCCATAGCTCCCCCGATGGCGGGCTTACACAGCCAACCCCACTACATGCACGATCCCATGGGAAGCTACGGCTTGTTTAGAGAGAAGGACTTTGGGCTTGATGAGCTGTCGCTTGTTCACCAAATGGGCTCGATGCATTTGCACGACGATATTCGCAACATGGGTCCCCAGCCCCAATTGTACATGCTGCCCATGCATTCACGGAAAGACAAGCGAGATCGCAAATAGCCCATGATAGCACATGATATCAAGTAACTAGAAAGATTAGATCCAATATATAAAATTTCCACGAAAATGTGATTTTCGTCTTGTTATGATAATGAGCTGTTATGATTGCTTTTTTCTCGCTCGCCCAATCATAGACGTTACGTGCGCCATACTCGGCGATTCTACAAAAATTTCCCAATAAAACATATATTCCATCCTAGATCAAAACGTTAACTTCATTACAAAAAAGGCGTATTCAAACCTAGTTTCTTTCACCTCTCAATCTTCTCGCCAACTGGATGTCCTTCTTTTGGATGGTCACTCTCTTGGCGTGGATGGCGCACAAGTTGGTGTCTTCGAACAACGACACCAAGTAAGCTTCAACAGCTTCTTGCAAGGCACCAATAGCAGAAGATTGGAATCTCAAGTCAGACTTGAAGTCTTGGGCGATTTCTCTGACCAATCTTTGGAAAGGCAACTTTCTGATCAAAAGTTCAGTCGACTTTTGGAATCTTCTGATTTCTCTCAAAGCGACGGTACCGGGCTTGTATCTGTGGGGCTTCTTGACACCACCGGACACGGGGGCGGACTTTCTGGCAGCCTTAGAGGCGAGTTGCTTTCTGGGCGCCTTACCACCAGTGGACTTTCTCGCGGTTTGCTTAGTTCTAGCCATGTTTGGTTAGTGTTGTTCTGCGAGAAATTAAAATTTTATGTGTGACCACAGGGGGGGCGTGTTCGCCACCCTGAAGCAACACCATGCAGGATGTCGATTTTATCGATGAGAGATTGCGACTTGTTAAAGGCGGGCGGTTTAGTGTATCCCGACAAAAACTGTGGGTTGGTCGAGGCACGACCTGCAAGTCAACGTGCGGCAAAGAATCTGGAAAACGCTCGAAGCACCCCACACATACAGCCGCAGTGTGTTTTGCACTAGGAACTTGCACATAGTGTAATTAGTGTTCCACCTTCAAAATTTTGAGAATAACAAATTATTGTGCCCTTTTGGTTTACTACTGATATGGTTATCAAGAGCGTTAGTAACTTGCTATCAGCCAACTTGCATCATCTCGCTGTAAACTTCATCATGCGTTAGTCTTGCGTGTCAACGACGAGGATAGAACATACAATCGAGTTTCACAGGAACATCTTGGCTCACTTCAATGTTATTACTTTTACGACTCTATTGTAAAGCTACTCTTATTTTAGTAGGGCGATTTCAAAATCTTGTATTCGCTTCGTTCAGCTGCGTTGGCGACAAGCAAGTGCTATAAGCGATAGAAAGTAACAATGCTCCACGAGAAGTGAAAACTTCACAATCTTCTCAATTAATGGTTTTGGCAAGCATGAGGGGATATGGTGTGTAAGCAAGAATTCACCTAGGATCATGAACTAGTGTAAGCTAATTAACGTCCTCATCAATGTTTACCGGATCACAAACGTATGTCATCTATCAAATTCCAATAATTTCGGAGTTGCAAAGATTCATCACGGCTAAGGGAATACCAGTACAGTTATCAGAATCCTGGATGATTTCTTTTGACGAAGGGATGAAATTTAAGTCTTCCACCGTGATATAAAGTAAACAAAGAAGACAAACGTTGTTATTTAACACTACAGGAATTGGTATCCCAAGATAGACCAGGTCGTCTACTCGTTTACGTCGCTACGATAGAGACTTCTCACGGCAAGATGCCCGAATTGATTAAATCACACGCAAGTGCTGTCCCTAGTCCTCGTTTCATGTTCAAACTGGACAATCGTTGTACTTAAAACATTAACGTTTCTGTTTATTGTATGAAAATATGCTCGTCTATTACCCTGGCCAATTGGCTTAGTTTCTCCACCACATTCTAGTGATTCTGGTCTTCATCATCTTCTTTTGCAATTGGAACACCCCGTACATCAATGCTTCGGCAGTGGGAGGGCAACCAGGCACGTAGATATCGACAGGAATGATTCTGTCACAGCCTCTAACCACCGAGTATGAGTAGTGGTAGTAACCACCACCGTTAGCGCACGAGCCCATGGAAATAACCCATCTAGGGTCCGGCATTTGATCGTACACCTGTCTCAAAGCAGGGGCCATCTTGTTGGTGACGGTACCGGCGACAATCATGATATCCGATTGACGAGGAGAAGCTCTGAAAATAATCCCCAATCTATCCTGATCATATCTGGGGGTGGAAACGTGCATCATTTCCACAGCACAACAGGCCAAACCGAAGGTAACGGGCCAGAACGAGGACTTTCTCGCCCAGTTGGCAATGGCGTCAAGCGAAGTAAGGGCGTAGTCCACGGGAGACGACGCGGTCTTTTGCGACAACAACTCCATGTCGGTATCCAAGACCTTGGGAGTAAGTTCGCTGGTGGACACGAACCGTGCAGATTGGAGGCCCACGGCCCGAGTGAAGGGTGCCACCCGACCCACGTTCATGAGTCTTCTCGCCAACATGGTTGTATGGATTTCTCCGCTAGTGCGCCTGAGTAAGCTGAGATTTTTTCTTTGCAATTGGATTGATTGGCTAACTTGTATGCACACCTCAGACTACTAGGAACATAGAAAGAGCGCGCACACGTAGATTAAAGTCTACAACCGTAACAATCAATAAAACCTATCGAAATAAAATTGTTTGACGTGATGATGCCCATCAATTGATAGGTCGACTAAACTTGCGAATGCGTGTTTATTTCTTGCAAATACATCTTGTAAAGTTTTTCGTGACTTATTTCGATCGCGTTTGCTTCCTGATGACGTCAGATATATATCTGTGTTGGGGTCGAAGATGATCCGGATTTATCAAATAATCTCACTGCACAATTTCTTCGACGTAGCGACGGATCTTCTCAGTGATCTCATCCCTCACATGCTGCGGGACCAACTCTTCCGCCAGCGGCTTGATCGCCTGGTATAAATGATCAAAGTTTTCGTTACCCCCGCCCAACTCCAGCACTGCTAGTTTTTGCACCTGGTCAAACCATCCAGATTCGTAAAGTTGGACCTTAAGTTGACGACTGATATCGTCGTAGTTGCCCAGGCTGACTAGCTGGTCTTGAATCTGGCTTTTAACCTGGTCAAGCTGCGACGTCATCTGGGAACCTTATCGACGACAAAGGTGCGCGCACCCGTATGCTTGTACGTCGGGGACTATATCAGAATCATATTATCACTCAAGTACGCCATATAATGCTGAGACCTAACCCCTTTAACGCTAAGGTTACCAATGTTGAGCCATTGAGCCAGGGCAAGTGGATTCAAACTCGCAAAATAGACTACATCGATGCTGCCGGCAACCCTCGAGTCTGGGAAATGGCGGTGAGAACCACCCAGCCCGAACTGGGAGTCGATGCTGTGCTGGTGTTTCTGTTACTTAAAGGTGATGGTCCTGCGAGAGTGGTTCTTGTCAAACAGTTCCGGCCTCCGGCTAACAAAGTGATGATCGAAATGCCCGCGGGGCTTGTCGATCCTAACGAAAAGGTGGAGGTTACCGCTGAACGGGAACTTTACGAAGAAACTGGCTACCGTGGCAAGTGTATCCGGGTGACGCCGATGATGTTTGCTGACCCCGGACTTGCTAACGCCACTATGGTCATGGCGCAAGTCGAAGTTGATCTCACCAAACCCGAAAACCAAAACCCTCAACAAAAATTGGATGATGGCGAATATATCGACGTGTTCACGGTGTCGGTGAACAACTTCCGTCATGAATTGGATAAGTTGATTGCTGAAGGTTGCGCTGTTGATGCCAAACTTTACCACTTTGCCCTCGGCTTAGAAATGGGGCCTACGTTATGAACATAGTCACAGAAGAAGTAGTTATAGTATGCTGTTCGAATTTCCATGTCGGTCGCGGACGCCTCCACCTCCACCTACACCGTGCACATGACACTGGCAGCGATTCGCACCCCACAAAAATCGGCTTCCGCCACTCTCAGCAGCAATGGCAACTTGTTGTTTGTGCTTGGGAGGCGACACCGACATTCCCGCCTTCGGGACGATGAAGGATGCCCAGGACCTCATCACTCCCTGCGCCCAATGTCTGATCGTGACCCACCGCAAGTGCCTTTTGGAATGGTTCAATTCGCTCCCCACTGATAAGATCAAGGTGGTCGATGTGCGACTGGAGTCGTCGGATGCTTCTCTGGCACCGACAACGGAAACACATGAAGACTTGAACATTGGTGTGGCTCCCCTGGCCTCTGATACCTTGGCTTTGAACACATCCTCCCTCACCATGTGGGTAATGGAATGGGCTCGCATGAACAGCGACATCGATATGGACATGGGATATTCGGGAAACGACGAGCAGGATCTTGAAGTAACCCCGAATCGTCGCGTATCGTCGCATGTCTTTTTAATGACATCGTGTCCTCAGTGCAAGAGCGAGATTGTCTTCTCTCTCAAGCGGCTGCCTTTCCTTTCATTGTTGACCAACGTGCGGGGGTTTGCCACCAAATTTGTGCAATACGGGGGGTTATTTCTTGGCTTTACTCTGGCGGTCACCGGGGTTGTGACTATGGGCTACGTCGGCCTCACCACCTGTGGCCTCAAAATCATGGAATCAATGGTGCCAGGTAATTTGATTGTTCAGCTTCTCACACGGGGAACTCGGCTGTCAAACTATCAAAACTTGAGTCAGTTGTTGCTTGGACGTAATGACACTCACGGTATTGATAATTTGGAGCAGGCTCTAGTCAAAGGTCTCGTGGACCCCTTGAAGTTCCTGCGAGTTCCCATTTTACCTATCGTACTCTATCGTATGCGACTGAGCTCTATTTCAACAGTTTTATTTGGGAATTCGTTTGACAATCCTTTCCCCTGGAATGCATTCTTTACCGAGTTCATGATCAGTGCCTACTTGTCGTCGTTGGGCAACCACGAATTGGCGTTCGGAATATACCGCAACGTCATTGATATGTTCAAGAATCCGCATAAAGGCACCACCCTTTTCAAGGGCATCAACCTTTGGAAAACGACGAATATGATTTCAATGTTGGTACCTGTTCGTTGGATCTATGACATGGTCTACCGGGTGACCTTCAATCACAAATACTTTGATTTAACCCTTCGAGTTCGACCTCGTGACATTGCCAATTCTATGTCTCAAGACGATGCCGACAGGTTGGAAGACATCAACAATGCTTTGGGTGGTCTCGCTCTGCGTTACTATATACTTCAGAAGCAGGTGAAAAAGGCCATGCCTAATAAAGCCCCCGGGTTATCGACATGGATTAATTACCTCAAGAGAAAGATTTCCATCACCACAAAGTTGGCCAATGAGGGATTCTATGCCCAATTATTTAGGCTCAAGTTGATGAGTGCATTCTATCTGTTGCGGGCTACCATCCGTTACGATTATTCCCGGAAGGTTGGCCCCAGTCTGGTTGCCTTGAAATGGATTGGAACAGTGTTGTGGCCGTTGGTATCTCTGAAAGTCGGTGGGATCATTTTCAAATATATCGCCCTGCGTTTGACGCACATCCCGGAGGACAAGATAATGATGTTGCTGAATTTCATAGGGTTGGTATTAGTCGTGATCGTTCGCGACATCCTTGCCTTGGGTGTAAATTACCACAAAGCGTATCAATTGCTGAACTTAACGGTGTTGTGTCGTGACCATACTTCTCCCAACTTGGAGGAGGTTCATGAATTTCATGAAGAGCAATTGCCTGGTAGCTTTCAAAATGGTGCATACTAAGTGACACATAATCTTATAGTAAATATACCCGTTCTTTTTAAATCAGTACTCGACAGCAGGTTCAATCTTTGTTAGGCGTTTGACTACGTCAACATGCTAATCTGGCTTTAACCTATAATATTCAATACAATCCATGTTTATAAACAAATTATTCATCGTCATAATTTTCGTCCTCCTCGACTTTACGCATGGGAGGTTCAACGGGCTCTTGAGCTTTTTCTTCTTCTTCATCCTGCTTTTCATCGTTCGTATTGCCCGTCCCATTGGCTACAGCTTCAGCGGGTGCAGCTGGAGCGGCTGGTGCCGCCAGAGCCACAGCAGGAGAAGGGGAAGTAGCATTGGGAGTTTTGCTTCGCTCATTTCCAAGCGTAGCCGCTGGCACAGCGGGCGCAGCAGGGGTACCCGAAGCAGCCGGTGCAACGACGGGAGCAGCTGGGGCTGCAGCGGGGGCTGCTGCAGTTGCTGGGGCCACCGAGGGAGCAACCGCCGGAGCTGCTGTGGGGGCGGCAGCGGGGGCGGCAGCGGGGGCAGCAGGAGTTCCAGGAGCAGCGGAGGGAGCGACGGACGGTGATTGCGCCACAGGTGCTGCCGAAGGCGTCGACACAATCTGGGCGACTGGCGCAACGGTAGGCACTTGAGGAGCTTGAGGAGCTGCCACGTTAGCAATTGGAGGGATCGTGGGAGTGGGGGCACCCGAGGTTTGTTGATCCACGGCAGAAGCCAGCGGCTGCGGAGCCTCGGGAGCGGGAGGTTGTTGGATCTGCGGAGGAGGAGTCGGTTGAGCCGCTTCAGCAGCGTTCATGAGAGCGGCCATTGAGTTCGTCATTGGCTTCTTCACTGATTTGTCATCAACCTTATCGTCAAGCTCACGCTTCAATTGGTTACCAGCAGGGGGAAGTACGGTTGGTTGTTGGTGTTGAGGGACCGACTCATTCACTTTAGCAATAACGGGAAGCTTGGGAGGTTCAGCCTTTGGTTGTTCTTGCGCTTGAGGAGGAGGGTGCGACACAACTGGTTGAGGCAAAGGTTGAGGAGCTTGTTGAGGGGGTTGGGGCCGTTGTTGTTGAAGAGGGTTCTGGTTGACAACGGGGTTAGGCAAGTGTTGGGGCTGCTGGGGCGGTTGATGGGGTTGGGATTGTTGAGAAGGCTGAGGTTGTTGAGCAGGTCGTTGAGGAGGTTGCGGCAACGAGTGTTGAGCTGGCGCTGCGGGAGGAGGGAACTGTGGCTGCTGAGGAGGTTGCAATGGACCACCGCCCTGTTGTTGAGGTTGTTGTTGGTTCAGCTCTAACACCATACCTTGAGGTAAACGAGGTTGCTGACTCACGGGAGGCGGTTGAGGGGGGTGCGTGTTCCCTTCTTGTTGGTATTTGATCAATTGTTCCAAACGAGCTTTGATGTGAGGGTTACCTGGATCTAAACGCTCAGCTTGAGTGTAGGCATCCAACGCATCAGAGATCTGGTTGTTACATGTTTCGTACAACGTGCCCAAATCATACCACACTTCGGAGATGTACGGGTTGAGACGAATTGCCCTTGTATAAGCGTCCAAAGCGTCGCGGTATTGCGAAATTTGATAGTAAAGAACACCAATTGAGCACCAGAAGGTGGGATTCCGCAGATCACGGTTGACTGCTTGTTGGAAGGCTTCATAGGCGGCATTGAAGTCACCTCTGATCATGTGCACCCGACCCAAGTAGTACCAAGAGTGAGCGTCGCTTGAATCAATATCCAACAGCTGAGTCAAGTATTGTAAAGCAACATTCAAATCCTGTTGGAACGGTTGACCACCCTGAGCCAGACCCGGACCAGGAGTGGCCGGTTGTGATTCTGCTTGCGAGTATAAGCAACCCAATTGCTGTAATACTTTGGCATGCTGAGGGTTAACTTGCAACACCTTTTCGTAGGCCTCTTTGGCGCCATTCCAATCCTTTTGTTGTTCCAACACCAGCCCAATCTGGAACCATACATCAGGTTGAGTGAGGGGGAAAGGAGGGTTATTCAAAATGTATTGGAAACATTCAAGAGCCAGCTTCAATTTACCTTGGTGCTTGTAGATGATCCCCAATCGGAAGTAGATTTCATTCAGCTTATCGAAGTTAGGATCGAGCTCGAGCACTCTCACGAAGGCTTCCTCAGCGTAGTCCAACGAACCGTAACGATCATACAAGATACCGATACCGTGCCACAACTTGGGGACATTGGGGTTGTCCAAGTAGTGCAACGCTCTTTGGTATGCGGCGTAGGCACGAGGCAAGTCATCAAGCATCAAGTAACAGTGACCCAAAAGACCCCAGGTTTCACCATTCTCCTGGTTAAAGTTAAGTGCTTGTTCATAAAGCTCGGCTGCTTTGAAGAACACGTCCTTCAGGCGATAAATATTAGCCAACTTCACGATCACCTCGAAGTTGTTTGGTACATGGCGTAACGCAGAGTCAAACGCCAGAATTGCACGGTCCAAATCACCAATCAGTTCGGCCAACACCCCAATTGCCACCCATGTCAGAGCGGTGGTTTCCGAGAGTAACGACGCCGTCAGCGACATGGGCGGTCTTACGGCCGGCGGGCCGGGCTGCGGGGGTTGAGCTTGAGGAGGGGGAGGCTGAGGTCCAAGGGGATGGCTATACATTGTTGTGCCATTCAATTTGTGCATCCTTTCAAGCTCACTTGGTCAAGCTCGACGACACTGAAAAGGAAGGAATTTTTTCTGTTGTTGACCTTGAGTCGCAAATATAGGCAGGGAACGGCAAAATAACGGCATATGCGCGGGAAGTTTTGGAGTGTTTACAGTAAAACTCGGGTAGCCTACAGAACGAGTGGTCTACAATTTAGGAGAGGTAAAATTATATGGCGCCAATGGCTTGACGAAGCAGAATCTCTCGAGGAATTTTCGGGGCACTGTTAGCAAATTTCCACACACTTTTTTTTCTGCACCCCCATTCTCATAACCCAAAAACACCCCCTCTTTTGCATTTTGTGCCATACGGCCGTGTCGTGAGGTAAGGAGGCCTGGGCCTATGGCTAATCGAGGGCTATCAAAATCACAAACTAGTAACGATTTTCTAATACGTTAAGTGTTGTACACGGAATACCCCGTTAATATCGCGGATAAAGGCGCCTGCAACTCCGCCGATGTAGTGTTGATAGTTGCGTTCGCTACCTGAAATCTAGGTTTTTTGAGTCGGGGCGAGTGTCCGCCACGAGCACGAAAACTCAAACAGCCAGGGCTCAAAACAAGCAAGCCATTAGCGAGATAGCGGCTAGAGCCAGATCGACCGAATGTCGGCAATTTGATAAAAGCGTTACCGAGATAAAATAGGAAAATTGACCTTCCAATTTGATTTACCACTAATTCAATCGAATTGCGTTGTTATTGTTTAGATTTGTATGTACTATTTGTCGAGTACCTGAAGCCCTCTGAATGAAGCCCGCTTTTAGGCAAGCGCCACTCGTATAACATCGGCTATATCGGAGTGCATATAGCGCAAACGTTTGCACCGCAAAACAGCCCCCTAATTGGATGACTACGTCCACGTTATGTGCCCGCGGAACCGTCACATTTAAGGGTCACCCACGCCATTTTTTCGCATTATATTTAGGGGGTGAGCACCATGCAACGGGGTGACCCCGTCGTAAAGCTATTAGAGTTTGGAAAATCCGGCGTTAAAGCCTAGCATCTCGTTGATGCCTTTTGTCCAATCGTTTTGCGATTTAGCCACACACCAAATGCCGTCCTCGGTGCTCAGCTCAATGTTGACATGATCACCAGGCTCGAGATCTCGGTGTTGCATCCCATCAATGGCGAGTTTTACCCGCCCGTTGCGGTTTCGCCGACTCAGTAGTTGTAGTTTGACTCGCACCAGCATTGGAAGCACTAATGGGCGAAATGACAACAGACGCGGACACACTGGCGTCAACGAAATACATTTAACGGCAGGGTGGGCAATTGACCCGCCGGCACTAAGAGAGTAGGCAGTGGACCCGGTTGGAGTGGCGGCAACAATGCCATCGCCAATGGTGGTGGTGAAAAACTCGTCGTCAAGGTAGATATCCACCGCCGTCAAGTTCGGTTGACTACCGCGATGGACACTGATATCGTTCATCGCCATCACAACCTGTCGCTCAATTCTCACCCCATTGCCACCCAGCTCTCGAACAATCTCACACTGGATCCGGTTGCGATGAAGCACTTTAGCTCGCAGTTGGTACACCATCAGAAAAGTCTGCTCAAACTTGTCGACCTTAAACGGAAGAAGAAACCCAAGCGTTCCCATAGAAAACGATAACACTGGCGGCACCGATGCTGTACTATATAAGTTCACCGCATGTAGAATTGTCCCGTCACCACCCAATGTGATGACGAGGTCAGCCTTATCGACAATGTCTTCCTTCAGTCCTTCATAGATGGTGAGCTTGTCATTGTGAGGTACAAGTTGTCTGAGCTCACGAGCAGTGTCATGGAGCACCATCACATTGACCGCTGGGTAATTGTCCTGAAGATATCTCATCATCGATAACATTTCCTTAGTGGCTTCAGGATGCTGAGGCTTCTTAACCATGTACACATTTTGCAATGGCTCACGCCATATCATGTTATGGAGCTTTGAATGCAGACATGGTACATAGTCAGGCCGTTTGGCTTTGTTAAGGATTGAGCACGGTTTTAGCAGCATTAGTCTGGTGTGGATACGGAGCATCGCCCGCACTTGATTTTAACCACACTGCGGGGAAGCGTTTGTGCGATTGAGCCGTGCCGAGGCACCAGCTTGAGATGCGCCACCAATGGTAGAGGTGAGGGGACAAAAGCAGTAATTATTGTGCTGTCTCTGGGTAAGGTTCCTTTTGTCACATTTTGCTCTGATAGTCGAAGGCCCAGTCTATTTTCCATAGAGCGTAGAATTGTCATTTTTGACTTGGCGTTCTATGTCATAGTGTTTTCAATATATACCGAGACGCTACAAGATACGATGTCATAAGATCTTTCTAACATTAATGTCATTTCATCTAAATTCTACTCTTCCTGATTAAGTTCGTCGATCTCCATTTGCTCAGCGTCGGTGATCGTAATGTTTTTCTCCCCTTTATCTTTATCATCATCGTCATACAATTCGCCCGGTTTTTCTGTTTCGTGATCTCGAGCAAATTGAGAACCCCCTCTGGTGTCTTTCGCTTCGGCCGTATCTTCATCAACATCGCCCAAATCCTCGGGGTCTCGAGGCACATCTTGCATTTGCACCGATGGTGCATGCTTGGTGTGTTCCAAGTTCTGTATTATATTGGTCAAGATTTTGTTGAGGAACTCCGGTGAGTTAGCATTGTACATGTTCGACGGACGAACATCCAACTTGTAGTCTGGTCCGTAGTACTCAAAGTACTCGTTGTAGGGCAACTCCAGAGGCAACACCACATTATTCAATAACCCGGATTCAAATGCCCAGGTTCTCGCAACGTTTCTCATGGTATACCCACCACCACCAACCACCATCATGGGAATGTTGAACAGCTTTACGAAATTAACACAGTTGGCGTGACCCAGCATCGATAAGTTGAAGCACCCGAGCCGGTCACCGGAAAGCGAATCACCCCCACACTGAAGCACAATCGCCAGCGGTTGATACCACTCGATGATATGAGAGATAACCGGCTCGAAAATCGACTTGTAGGTGGCGTCGTCGATACCATCGCGTAACGGAACGTTCACCGCATGGTATTTACCTTTACCAACACCAATATCTCGAAGCTCCCCAGTACCGGGGAAAAACTCACCGTATTTGTGGAACGAGCAAGTCATAACTCGATCAGTGGTGTAAAAGGCCTCTTCAACACCGTCACCATGATGAACATCAATATCGATATAGAGAACCCGAGGGTGGTACCGCAACAACTCGATGATACCCAAGACAATATCATTGAGATAGCAGAACCCCAGTGCTTCCAGCTTCTTGGCATGGTGCAAACCCCCGGCGTAGTTGATGGCAATGTCACACTTGCCTCGGTTTAATCTGGCGGCACCTTCCATCAGCCCCCCACCAGAGATACCACAGTATTCGAACAACCCATCGAAAACCGGACAGTCATCACCGACATTGAACTTGATTTGCTCCTTGGCGAAGTTGTCCAAATTATCAGGAGTGACTCTCGACAAAAAGTCGATGTATTCGTCGGTGTGGAACTGACACATCTCTTGCTTTGTTGCCGGCTTGGCTCGGTAGATTTCCATTTTCTTGTATAAGCCGTAGTTCATGATCAACAGATGTGCCATTCTTATCCGATGAGGTTTCATGGGGTGCCCAGCACCGTAAGCATAATTGCCCACATCAGCATCGTAAAAGTAAGCGATTCGCTTTTTCTGCGTCAGATCCACTCGTAATTCGTCGAATGGAAGCTGGACGTACATGGATAGACGGAGTGGATTTTGTTTTTCAAGTTCGCAGAAGATAGTGGGGCGCCCGGGGAATCGTCGACTTGAAATTTGCTGGCACGCGTCAAATAACCATCACGTAAAAAATGAGGGGGAGAGAACAAAATCGAATGTGGCAACGGATGAAGAGTGACTAGGTCATCACTCAATGTCATAAAACAAGTTTATTTATCTATCTGCGTGGTAGGATATACGTATTTACCAAAGCACATCACTCATCTACGCCTCGCGAGCCGAAATCCGCCGGTCCCGATAATCCATCAACTGCTGGTTCAATTGTTCTTGCATGGCCACATTGCTTTGCCATTTAGCGTATACGTCCTCATTTACTTCGAAGTTGAGCCCATTGTTATGAGTATCACGGATCAGCGTCGACGTAATCGATACCGGCAACATCCATTGGTAGAGGTACTTCCCCATCACCTGTTCCCAATTTCTGCGCTTACCTAAATCCCATATGTTACCAACCAGTTTTTTCTTTCCTTGTGAATCAAATTCGTAGCGAAACTCTCCGTCAGTATACCCCGTTCGTTTGTCTTGAAATTCGATGGTGGTCTGATTGATAAGGACTAAGTACACAGAAAATCCCCAGAACACAGTCACGCAAATGCCGAACACAAGCGCTACAATCGTCAACACGAGCAAACCAATCGTTAAGTGTTCAGCTTCAACGTTTTCACTCAGGAATACCTTATACAACACGGCAAAACATACCCAAAATACAAACCACGCGTAAACGGAAATGTACATAAGCTCTTGCACGAAGAACTTGTGATTGCGATAACCAACACAACTGGAAAACCATGGGCAGTAATGATCCATCTTGAGGATGCATTTTCCCAGCTGCAGACAGTGATGGGTTCTGTCGGGCTTCCAAGCGTGGCACTTGTTGCAAAAGCGATAACTCCCTGGTCGTGAGGTTTTCATGTCCACATACTCGACGGGAGGATCCAAGTTGGCCATGTTGTTTCTTCGAGTTGGCAACTCATCATCTGTGTCGTCGGCGTTCATAAGGGGGTTTTCCAGAGCTTCGTATGGTATGAGAAGCTCAGGGAAATCAAGTGGCGATCCAGCGCCTACTCGAATGATTAGAAAATAGGTCCAAATGCACAAAGACACAAGCACAAGACCGATAAAGTCTATGGCGCGTGCCAAATGGTTCAGATCAAACTCCTTTGTGATCAATAGTAGCTCATAATATGACCAAGCGAGGATACCATTGCATAGCACTTTAGGAAAAAGAGAACCGAGCAGTGAGCAAAAGTTTCGGATCCCCGTGCGGTTAAGCATGAATATCAGCATTTGGAGATGCCGTGGCCGTTCAACTGAAGATGTCGATGGTGCAGGTTGACGGGTGTGCCTTCGTGTGCGCAGTGGTTGACGTTTCTCGCTACCAGCTCATATTTTCCTGTATGTAATTAAAGATATAAATAAAGGAAAACAATCTATGTCTAAGCTTGTTTTGGTTTAACCGCGGCAGTTTGCCGGCTTTTAATCCATGATTCGTAGCCAATACCAGCAAACACGAGTCCTACTCCGACCCATTGACCGGTGGTCAACGAATGGTTGAAGAAAACCACTGAGAGAATCATCAGAAGCATCTTTCGGGTAACCGTAGCGGAAATGAGAATAAGCGAGTCAAACTGTTCCAAAATAATGAACACAAACACTTGGCCCAAAGCGCCAAGACCCCCAAATTCAAAAATGTTTCTGAGGACCGCTGGGTACTCAGTACAGAAGTTCACAAAGTACTGAACTTCATCGAACCGGAAAACAAATACGTATGCCAATGATAACACAAGCACGAAGAAGTTAAGGATGCACATCAAGTTTGCCCCGGTGACTCTTGTTCTGACACCAGCGCTCGATTTGAACATTTGATCTTGAGTCGAATTAGTTAAGCCGTCCAAAAACATTGATGCCGCAAGGTATGCCAACCCCAAAGCAGTGTTACCATCATTGTTGGATCCTTTGCTAGGTTTCCCGTGGTTTAAAGTAAACATCACCACACCTAACGTCACAGTCACAGCGACGAAATATTTGTACATGGGAAAGCGAGTCCCGTAGAATAACAAGTGAACCACCATCACTGGGATCAATTTGCACAGCTTGGCAAGTAAATAAGCCAAGTAATCCACATGTTTGAGCGATTGGTATCCAAGCGGCCCCGCAAGTGATGTGGTAAGGGCGATAAGCACAAACGATTTCAAAAATTTCAACGAGTCCTGCTTGTCATTATTGAAAAACACTGCGAGTGGGTTTTGCTTCTTGTATGTTATCAGATATATGAATCCCACAAACAGAGCTAATGCTGCTTGGACGATGTTTATCATGATGGGTGACTTGAAGTACACCGGATCCCCCAATGCAGTTACCCCATAAGGTTTGGTGTTGATACGTTCTTGTAAAATCAGCCAAGTAAGAAACAGTCCATAAAGGCCAAGAACACACACCGCAAGAGTGGTTTTTGACCCCATGATTGTTTAGATCAATATTTCAAGTACGCGTAAACAAAGACCACCAGTCGATATGCGTCTTTCTGGAGAGAAATTTTCGCGTGTTCAAAAGAGGCCACGGACATTCACAAAACGGCCAACAAACTCCATTCATCAACTCGAAGAATCAATAACTAAAAATGTTGAAAGTGATCATTACATTTCAATCCTGAGATACAATATCACTACTTTGAGTCGGATTTATCGAATTCTTCAGCTGTTGTGCAAGTGAGTTACGAAGATCATATCCTGTAGTAGTACGTTGGCATGCTAAATTACATACGGTATTAACGGCGACCGAAGAAACCAAAAAGTCCCTTTTTCTTTTCTTCCTCGGGAGTTTCTTCAGCACGCTCAGGGGTTGGCTGAGACAGAGATGCATTTCCAGCCATGTTGATGTAGTTAAAGGCAACATCGAACAACACCGGCTTGGAAAGAATCGGATAGACGCGAGGCTTCTTTGAGATGTTGATGACATTCGTGGCCGTGATCACACTAGGGACCATGTTGATATCCTCTGCAATAATCCCGCCATGGCCCTGTTGTGCAATTTGAGTAGTCAATTGACATTGGACCAATTTAGAGTGTAACTGGAGTTTATAGGCAGCATACTCTTCGTTGGTAGTAAGACCATAAGGAAATTCAACCTTATAACCTTCGTCGGCAATGTCAAGCAGGTCATAAACGCTCGCAAGAATCTTGAGCGCCTCTGGGAATTTGTGAGCCTTATGATAGCAATCGGCAACAAGCTCATTCAGCTTGGCAGTGAAGTAAGCTTCAAGATGTTGTAAGGAGGTGTGAAGGTCGTCATCATTATAGACACCAGGCAAATCTTCGAGCTCCTTGGTGGCTTGTATTATGCCTTGAGACACACGATGGCAATCCTTAAGCTTCCCTTCAGACTCAATCTGAGATACAAGAAGCAAGTCTCGTTTAATGGTGGTGAACAACAAGTTGTATCTGAGGTAAGTCATAAGAATGGCCCGATTCTGAACATTTTCACTATCATCTTCATCTTGATTTTTGGCGGTGTCTTCTCTGTGTAAGTCAACCGCATCACCCCAACCGGAGATGAGACTGTCAAACGCCTCAACTGTCGTCAAGTCGGTGGTCTTAGTGAGTTCCTGAAGATTCATGATCTTGTAAGCCAATTCTTCATTGTAAAGCTTCGCGTGGTGCCCACGCCATTCAATCGAATCAATAAGTTCCACCTGTGATGACAAGTCGGCCACGAAAGAAGGGTCCAACCCGTGGACAATATCAACAGCCTTACCAAGATAAGGGATTACATTCGAATGGCAATACTTTCTGCTTGCGGACTTCAAATCCTTCACTTCTGCGCCATCCTTGGATAAAGCCAAGTTGAGCGAGGGGTCAATAATCGTGTCAATAATGTCATACAACAATGTGTTGTCCAAAAACTTTTGACTGATCAAAAAGTCAACACTGACGCGAGCCACAGCAAACGCATACACGGCTTTCTTCCACTGTCTTCTGGTGATAGCCACTTGACCTTCGCCAAGAGCCGCATACACGTATAATTGCAACACTTCCTTGGGATTTGCTTGGGGAATAATGGAGAGCAATTGCTTGATGTAACTGATGGAACGTCTCATCTTCGTGATCATGAGCGTTTTGTAGTTACCGTGGTTATCGGCTGTCTCCAACTGGAGTTTGACCTCGTTAGCGTAAACCATGTCACGCTCAGCAGTCAACAACAACAAAAGAGCATATTTGTCGTTGGTTTTCACTTGCTCGGCAGTGATTTCCTTCGTCTTCGCCTTCTTCGAGTAGTTCTTGGTATCGCGAACAACAAGCCCGAGCTCATGGCGCAACCGCTTCAACTGTTTATTAAGTCGTTGGCGTTGTTTCCGGTAGTCCTCACTCGAATTGAGGTAAGCCGTTAAACGGCCCCCAAGGGTGGTCTCAAGAGGAGTGTCCATCGTTTAAGGTCGAACCGTTTGCCGATCGTCGAAAAATTAGTCGTGCGACGTGCGACGGTGACGGCTATGGAGACCATCAGTACGTCGCCAAGCTCCTAATTTGACAGAAAAACATGTATAGCTTACAGAGGTATTCAACACGATATAAAACAAAAAATTTCACAGATTTACTTTACAGTGATATGCACCAGAATACCAGACTGAAGGATTTCGCAGAAGAAAAATTGTGATCGCGGGGTTCTATATTTCCTAACTATGTCATCCAGGATCACTACAAGACTCTTGTCCCGGTCTGCCCGGACCATGAAGAACTATGGGAAACCCCAAAACCCTCCTGTCGATCCCGAAGTCAAGTTGAAGATCATGCCTATTGAACGGAAGGGTGAGACCATCGATGTCAAGCGTGCTCGGTTGATCTACCAGCTGAGAAAGAGAGGGATCTTGGAATCTGACTTGTTATTGTCCAGATTTGCTAAGAAGTACTTGCACGAATTCAATGAAGCCGAGCTTGATGAGTTCGACAAGTTGTTGGATGAAGCTGATTGGGATATCTACTACTGGGCTACCAAGAACTACGACGTGACCCCCTTACCTGAAAAGTGGAAGAATTCAAAGATCTTGAAGATGTTGCAAGAAGATGCCACCAACAAAGACCGCGAGATCCTCAGAATGCCTGAGCTCCACGATCACAATTAGTAAATAGAATCTGAGAAATCATCCTTGAATATACATTGTACATATCATATATCGATCATGATCGTGCTTCCAAATCATATATGAGATAGCCACCACTGGATTCCATTTAATTTATGATGACAAATTTACGCCGATTGTGGAGTCACTCACCGCACTTGCTAAATGGTCGCGCTCAATAATCAGGAGGGTTTATCATGGAATCCTTACCACCCTCCCTACAAACCGATAAAAACATCGCCCCATACATTGCTCGAGCCAATGAGGTTGCTGGTGTCAATCCTGCCGTATCGTACTACTGCCTTATCTACGTGCTTGAGTACATTTTGAACAACAAGTTGCACACTACGTCCAAGGAGGTGGAGACGTACACAGTGTCCTTGTTGGATGAGACGGAATCCTTAAAGAACTCTGAAGAACTTAAGGATATACTAGGGAACAAGCAATTGAGTCTTACAGCGGTGGTCTCGTTTGCTTACAAGCTCTTCAATCAGTGTGTTCAGGATAAAGGTACCGCTAACAAAGCTGCTTTGATTTCGAAAATCCGGGCCACGATAAACTTTTTGACGATACTACTGGTTTTTACTAATAATGAAGGAATTGATTGGGAGAAGATTTCGGGAGAAAAGGCACATACCGGGGCGGAATTTGATGCTATGAACAGAAAGAAGATTAAGATTCTTAAAGTGCAATTGATGAAGGTGGTTAAACTGCAAGATGCTGAAATGGAGGAGGAGTTGGAGCAGATGATTGACAAATCTCCTGAAGATGCCTCTGAAGCACCAGCGGAAAATCTGACGGTCGACGATTCTCATGAGACTGTCGCTAAGTCGAGTTTACAACCTCCCAAATTCATTGATGATGATGATGATAATGATAATGATGATGGTAATCTTAAATTACCCGATACTCCCCAAGATACTGACGATTCTAAGCCCTCGATTTCATTACCGGGAGCTCCACGCAATAATCCCGATGAAAGCGAGAATTCACCCCATCTTCCCCTGGCTCCCGACTATTTACCTGACGAAGAGATCCCCGCCCCGAAGTCTCTGGCGATTCATGTTATTCACAGAGAGTCTCTGAAACCCTCACGCCCAGAGGCTGAGCGTCGACCGCTGTTTGTTCCCCTGCCGGCACCCCTGGCGCCACCGGTGACGAAAGAGACGGTGCAGACTATTGTGGACCGAACCGAGGCGTTGGCATCAATCCAAAAGCATGCCAAGTTCGCTATTTCGGCATTGAACTATGAGGATACCGATACAGCCAAGCGTGAGTTAGAGGAGGCGTTGGCAAAGTTGAATGCTTTGTGAGCATCGCCTTAACGCGACACGCCGGCAGCTGTCGCCTGAGATGATTGAAGCACGGCATTGCTTACACATTAACTATATACGCAATCATACGTCATCAACCAGCCATAGCCATGATCGAGCACGAGCCCTCTTGGTGCGTAGTCGAGATGCACACTTACCAATGATGATTTTGACATAGCCTCTCACCTAAGACCCCTTAAACTCTTGATTGGCTTGTACGGCTCATACATTTACAGACGGCGAAGAGTACACGTAAATGATGCATGAACATATGCGATGCTGCGACTGGTGGTGTTAAGGCATTTTTTTCTCTCCGGGCCCTGAGAACCAGCACAACTCATAGCCCTAAGAAACTCCGCCACATCACGTAAACCTGCGCACCTCAACCAGGTTCACCCCTTCCAAGGTAAACATTCAGCCTCCACCAAAATTAGTGTCGCACGCGGTAACCACGACCCTGAGAGGCATCATCCGCAAGGCTGGGCTTGGCAAAAAAAGTAAATCAAAACAATCAGCGTCGACGAGTCATCCAATGTCGCCCAACGACAAAATCTAGCCTAGTGGGTGATCATTGCCTGCAGATCCCGAATGCTGGCGTATACTTTTGTTTTGATATCTCTTATCCCTTCAGCACTCCCTCCGCCACAAATGTCGACAATGTCTTAGTCGTGTGCTCGACATTTTGCGATCTAAACAACTAGCGATCAGACTAAATTCAGAGGCAACATTCCCCTCCCTATACAGGACATTAGATATAAGACCTCGCTCCCACGATTTGGCAAGTCAGCCACGCTAGCATAACTTCCGGTGCCCCTCAAGCAAGTGCTTTTTAAGGTGGACCGTTAATATACCATACGCCGCGTGTTTGTGCTTACGGCGTGCGCACCTCTCTATCCCCACCGATTTCGGAACAAATTTATTCGCGACATTGAATCACGCTGAGACCACCACCCTCCCGGCCTCAGCCATGTCCCCCTTCAAACTGAAATCGAAACCCAAGAGTCCCTCCAAAGGGGACGTTCCGGAGCCGATCCGAAAAGATCTGCTGTCGCTGATGCCGCCAATCCTGCCGATGCTGAGCGACTACCTGGACCTTAGTCCGGAGCTTATCCCGATCGTCACATTGATTCTGAGCCAAATCCAACGAAGATACCATGAAGGTATCTTTATGTTATACTATGACTTGAATGGCGACGGGAAACCTGCCGATCGGGAGTGGAGGGAAGTGTACGGTATATTGACTGGTAACCAGTTAGCGTACTGGGACGCAGCCACGTTGGCTCAATTTCGCCACAATCCAGATGGTTTATTGGAAACTCTGGCTAAACCCAACTACATCAACTTCACTGACTCAGTATACAACGCCATGAAGGTGCTCCCTGCAGCCAAGCAGAATTTGGACAATGTTATTATTGTACTGACAACCCTCAAAAACCGGTACCTTTTACAGTTCAAGCTGTACCTGGATTTGACCGTGTGGTATCTGGCCCTTCGCCTTCTGAACTATGAGTATGCGCTGTTGCAACAGGCCTATACTGGGGCACTCTTACTGTCACGAGGCCGAATGTTACTGGACATTCGGACTATTCTTGCCGAGAAACGCTTTGATCATGAGGATTGGGTGCTGATTCGGTACGGACTGGGGATGGCATGGAAGCGATGCTACGCCGTCATCGAGCCGAGTACTTTGAAGCGCAAAAGCTTTACCCCTGGACGGGTGCTCTTTTACGAGAACGATCAAAAGAAAAAGAAGCAATTGTTAGCGGTGGTAATCCTGGCAACAATGGTCACAGCGATCTACCCTCAATCTCATAAGTTGATTGATCATAGTACAATGCTCAAATTAGAGAGTCGTATAAACTTCAAGCTGCCGCTGGTGCTGAGTAAGATACTGAAAAAGACTTTGGAAGACTTCAAAACTACGCTGATTTTCCTCATGCCAGAACAGCATTCACTGGTTCCTGGTTATGACACTTTGATCAGATTTTTGATTCCGTTGCTCGATCTGTTTGGACTCTATGGTCGACCTAAGAGATTGAAGGCCGATAGAGTGGACCCCGAATCACTTTTGTTTGGCCTTCCCACTTTGCCTCATATTCACTACTTGACATTGGACGATGTTACCGGACTTACACAACGAGGTGACTTTTTGGGTTGGGATGCTACTACCTGGAATGACAACATCAAACTGATCATGAAGGGCAAGCTCGACCGAGGCTATGATGGTTGTGGCGTGCAAAAGAGTGCACCGAGCACAGCGCCTTCAACGCCTCAGGCGAACTCGTTCAAGCAAGCGGGCCAAAATACTCGCTCTGCCCCAATTGCCCAAGCTGGTACAGGTGCACAAGCTATGCCAGGCAACCAACACTTGAGACAACTGCCTACAAAAGCAGGACGTCCTCTGAGCTACAACCTGACCTCGTCTCCTCAAAAGTCTCCCGCGCACTCGCCTAAGCGCTCTTCGATTACTCGCAATGCTCAAAACTTGAGTGTCAAACCGGACTCACCGAATTTGGATACTTATGATCCGCATAAACTGGTCCAGCTTGCTGATATTTACGCCAAGTATCTGCTGATTAAAGCTCCTCTGGACCAATTTCAGGCTGATCGCAATACAATCCTTAATGGCTCTCACGAATACTTTGATGATGAGAATTTACCGGCAGAAATCCGCAAGTTGTCTGTTTATCAAGACATGTACCCGGTTACAGACTATGCTGATCAAATATCGTCTCAGAGTTCGGAGGATGTTCCTCTGGGACCCGGGCTGGACCTGCAGCTTCAGTTACCGCAAGTTAATCATCGGAACCTGAGTTACTCTCTGGTGCAATCACCAATGACGCAATACACCGAATTTAATGAGCAATTTGGCAAAAATGTTCAACCGCTGCAGTTGTCGCAGGCACACACCAACTTCTCTGGTTTCAGTGACAGTGATGATGAAAGCCAGCGTCCTCCTCCCCCACCTCATAAGTCTGGGCGTGGCCATGAGAAGGTGAACCTGGTACTGTACGGTACTATTGAAACAGACAATCGTAAGCTTTCGGTACATCTGGAGCAAGGTAAGTTGCTGCTGGGAAGTTCGCTTCACTCACAGAATGCCAGCCCTCAGCAACAAAAAATGTTCATGCAATCGACCTATGGCAAGGCTGCGCCTCTTCCAGCTTCGCTGCCCCAAGTCGCTCATAGTCCCCGGATCACGCTGCCGAATATCCTGCAAAATCGACCTAATTGGGGCCATCCGACGAATGCTACTTTAGCGGGAAAACCTCAAGCCAAGTCAAATGTTCAGTCAAGTCAACCACCGCAGCAAAATTCCAGGCTGGCTCCGGTTCAGGCATCTTTCTCCCCATCTCAAACTCAGGTATCGCAAGGACAGCAATCACAATACGCCCAGCCGAATCAAAGTTATCCTGCGGCTGAATTCAATCTGCCACAACAGAGGGCTCAGCCTAGTTACCCCTCTACGCTGCCTTTACCACAATCACCGACTCATCCGCAATATCCATCGGTTCTGCAATACGCTCCTCAGAAACAAGCGCCCCAAAGAATTCCCCCTGCTCAAGGCGCTGCTCAATCCTATACACTGACTCCATCCCAAAATTACAACCAACCACCTCAAAATTACCCATCTCAACAGAAACCCCAACAGAGTTATCCTTCTCAGGGCTACCCTCAACAGGGCTACCCTCAGCAAGGCTACCCTCAGCAAGGCTATCCTCAACAGTATCAACAAGAGTACGCCCGCAATGGGTATCCCTCCAATCAACCCTCTCAAAACGGGCAGCTGCAGTACCCTCAAGATCGACCTGTGGCTGGCGCTCCAGCGAGAGCTCCTCAAGCATACCCCATGAAAAAGCCTGGTCAACGGAATATGATGCCTAAGGCTGCGCATCAAATGGGTCTGTACTCACCTGTTGGACAGCCACAAGGCTACCCTCAGGGAGGTGTTCCGCGCGGGAATGGGCCAGTCTCTATGGGGCAACCGCGAATGCAGCAAGCCCCTCCAGGCCAATACCAGAAGGCGTATCCTCCTCAGGGGTATCCTCCTCAGGGATACCCTTCTCAAGGTTACCCGCAATGAGTCACCCTTAACATCTTTTAGCTTTTCATTATTATTGTATTAGTACTATGTTTGGAATACAAGCACAATTCGGATCTGCACATTTTAGAATAGTGATTATGGGTGAAGTCACGTAAAAATTGGGGGACTTCTAGTCGGCCAGAATATGAGTCAAGGAGGATTAGCCTGCTTAAGATGATGGGTACTCAAAGTAATTTAGCAGTAATTATAAGCCGACACGAGCCAAAATGTAGGGTAAATCAATGTTTCTATTGACCATCATCCGATGTCGGTGCGTGGCACCCATTGAGATGCCTCCGGTACCAGAATTCGGCAAGCAACGTTCGTTGTCTGTTAGACTGACTAAGTCTTAACTGGGAGATTCAAAAAAGAATGCTCCGCGGGAGGTTCGAACTCTCGACCTTCAGATATCCCATCCACGTGGTGAATATGAGACTGACGCTCTACCGACTGAGCTAGCGAAGCTATTTACGAAATTGTTACTCCATTAAACTGATACTGTTTACAGTATTCTTAATATTCGTCACTTCAAGCTAGTTTCATGGAACAGGTGCTTATTGGGTATTTATTAACTCTTTATTATGATGAAGTAAAATTTCAGATTGTATCAATCGTAGATCCAGAGAAAGAGACTCTTTCATATGTGATGACAACTGGCAAAACGAAAATCGGAATCCTTACGCCTTATACGACTACCAGGATGCATATATTAGCAACTATAGTGGTTCTCAATAAACCTTGCGTTTATGCTGATCTGAGAACAGTCGAGTTACCATATTATACCCTAATATTTCACACCTAAGACTGCGCGCGACTGGCCACGACATCCGAATGGTGAGGAACAGGCGTCAATCAATTGTGGAGGAAATAGCCAGTGGAGATCATGTGGCCGTCACTCCCGAGCCACCACTCAAACCACAACTATCCCACCAGGTATCCGTCTCCAAAGCGAAAAGTCTCATAGACTTGAGCATCGAGTCATCCGAATGGGAAAATAGTGATAAACTCTATTTGGATCCATTAGATGACAAAACGCTGGATATAATATGGAGGAAACATGGTCAAAAATACAATTATCAGACCTATTTATCGAAAGAGGCGATCAATGCCATTGAGGACGAACAAATGGACCATCTACTCAATTTTGCAACGGCTTGTGACATCAATAGCAATGCCCTTAACGATCTCGTTACAGAATCGGACAACATTTTGGATAAGCTTTCCAAATTGGAGATTAAGTATTATCAAGTGACAAGTGAGACGGCAGAATTTGATCAAGGGCTGAAACGTCTTTTGGATATTCAAGCCGAGGAAAAAGCTCGATACGAGCAAATGACAAGTTATTTAAAACACTTCACCAAGTTTGATTTCATTGCCAAGCACTTGAATCGCAGTGGTTACCGCCTAGTTGTTCTGCGAAGTGACGTATTTCGAAACGAAATTTTGGCGGTACTCGATGATGCAATTAAGTTTTTGAACGAACATCCCAATTTGAAAGATATCGACATCTACAAGTCTCGATTTCGACAATGCATGACTCGCTCAATGACCTTGATCAAGAATTGGTTAGTAGATGAGATAAAGTCTCGTCAAGATCAAGTGGTTTCGTTAGCATCTAAATCCAAAAAAGCCAATCCGGAGTTATTCGTGTTTGCGGAATTTATGAGTTACGATTACGACACATTCAGATCCTGGGTTGAGGAAATTGAAAAGCGTATACCTGAGCACGCTGAATATGAGGGATTGCTTTGGGACGTCAACAATCAATTCTTCAAAACTCGTCTCAAACTTATTCGTACAATTCCACCATTCACAGCAACTGATGACATACCAGTTGTCCAAAAGGTGCAAGAGTTATTTAACTACTATAACAGGTTGGTAATCAAGGAGCTTGACATCTACCTTAAGTACTTTGGTACTGATGCTGATCAGGACCAGCTTTATCATTATCTCAGAACCATGCTTGATACCTTGTTCGACACAATCAGAGGAATGATTCTCAAAGAGACTAATATCAGTGAGCTCTGTCAACTCGCAACCCTCCTTCAAAAGTATTATGAATTTGAAGGGGAAGCATCCCCGACAGAGGTAAACTTCGGAGCCCTTTATAAGTCCATTGTTGAAGAAGTACAAGCTCGACTAATTTTCCGCATTCAGCTTTATGTCGACAATATTCTTATGAAGTATCAGCCGAAGGCCGAAGATTTACAACTTGGTCGGAGGAGAAGTTCATCGACGCAAGCTGAGGTGAATATTTTAGATGTTGACTTCAAGGAAAACTTGTTTGAGTCGCTCTACCTTCCGCTCGGGAAAGGCTTGACTTTATTGACGACAATTTATGGACTTATCAACAATGCGGTTTTCGACGATTTAGCCCATTATATTGTCCATGCGTGTATTGAGCTTCTCAATGGGCATTTCATAAATTTGGCCACTACTCATCTTGGGGCCCTTGATGCAAAGTTGTTGTATCTCAAGAACTTACTACTCTTGCGTGAACAGGTCAACAATTTTGACATCAGAATTGTTCATAACGACTATTCCATCGACTTCACCCTGGGTTTAACCGATATATGGCAAACCTTGCGCCAAGGTCAGTTCAGTCTCAACAACGCTGGTCTCATAGAAATGGTTCAGAAGTCTGTGCCTCGGGTTGTTAACAATATGAGTGATGCAAACCATGAAATCGAAATGGAGCTCAACAATGCTGTCAACGATTTTATAAAGGAGGCATCTAATATTGTAAGTGAGCCTATAATCGATGGCCGGGATTCTCTGGATCCTAAAGCTGTTAACTCGAGTTATAAGCATGCTCTCATCACAAAAGTGCCTTATGTCTATAAGCAGTTGGTTGTGTTCATTTCAGATCCTCTCGTACGAAATTACTTGATGACAAACTTGACGAATTTATTAGTGGTCACGTATGAAAACTACTATACTTATTTGCTAGGTCATTTGACTGACAAGCTGCTTATCAACGACTTGATGGAAGTTGACACGATGAGAGGGTTCTTGACCGAACTAGTTAATGAGCAATATGAAGGTAATCAATAGAATGACGGGTGCCACTTTCAATTCCCATCCTCTTCAAACGGGTTGTAAATATTCTTCGATAACTTTTTGTTCAACTCACTCTTCACGTAGGGAATCTGGTCCGTGGCGATCAACAAGTGGGTATCGTCCAATTCCTCAAGCACAACTCCTCGGTTTTCGGCATCAATTTGCAATATCAATGCCCGGATAGATGGGTCACATTGCACTAGCGCCCCTTTCGTAGCTCTAAGCATCGCACGCTCAAGTGGTGGAGAGTTGACAGATTGGGTGCGGCTCAGAGTTCATACTTTATTTGGTTACTAGAGTTAAAATGTTGTAAGCATAAACAACCATACTACTCTCATCATCGATTTGTAAAATAAGTCACTTATTCAGCATTAAGTATCGTAGACCTGGGTCTCGATTTTTACCGAGGATGAAGTATGCTTTTCGCACGTATTGATAGTGTGATCGCTTGACAGTCAACTCATGACTAAAAAGACCCTCAAAGTTCCCGAGGGCAATTCCCAAGATAGTCCACCGACGAATGATGATCATGGTCTGCACATCTCCGTTGATAACCAGGAGGCAATTGGCACTTTGAGTAGTGCAAGTTTGGGAGCCAATGATTCCCATTTCGAACGCCATTCTCCGGAGTCAGAGGCTCGTGGCACAACAGGACCAGCAAAGGGTGATTTTGATCCACCCTTCACAGCAGGTTCAGAAACCCTGGCATTACTGCTGACGGATAATAACCCTACGACAATAACGGAAACTGAGGTGGAGCCTGTGAGTCAGAATGGAATCGGAGTCAGCGAAGGCGAAGCTGAGGACAATGATGACGATGATGATGATGATGATGATGATGATGATGAATCTGACGACAGTGACGACGAACAGACGGAAGATATTCCGTTGCTCAAATACAGTCGGCCGAAATGTCTCAAACTCAGCGATGTTTCGGCCAGTACATTTCACGATGATTACATGATATTCGCCACACATCTAGGGGTGATCCTGATCTACACAACTAACCTACAATTGGTGCGGACGTTCAGAGCCCACCGAGCATCGGTCTTGCTGGTCTTCACCGATGGGACATACTTCGCAACGGCTTCTATGGATGGCACAGTTGTTATTGGCTCAATCAAAGACGAAAAGGATATACAAGCCTACGATTTCCAGCGTCCGGTTCACGCTGTCGTTCTTGACAAGAACTTTTCTCAAACTCGAAGCTTTATCTCTGGGGGCAAAAGTGGTAAGATTTTATATTCAACCAAGAACTGGCTAGGAAAACGTTCCGACGTTGTAATTGACGAGGGTGATGGCCCAATTGTTGGCCTCCTCTGCGTTGACGATGTTCTATTTTGGATGAATGATGTTGGTATCACCGCTTACAACATTATCACGCGGCAAGTTATCAAAGTTTTTGAACGACCTGCCGATGCTCCTAGGCTGGATGAATACTGGCCTCGGTGGGCTTTTCCCGAAACTGATCGCGTCATCATTGCATGGGGTAATTATGTCTGGTCCATGAGAATTACAGCCGCCAAGAAAACGGAAACGGTGTCCTCATATATTCCCCTGTCGGTATCATTCAGAGCCAATACTGGAGCAAATGAGCGCCTGGTTGAACTCGAAAATATATACAAGATGAGCTCATTGATTGCTGGTATAGCATCGTTCTCGAAACATGATCAATGGTTGTTGCTCACTTATTCTCCTCACACAATTAATTCGGATGGAAAGCGGGTATTTCTGAATCCGGACTTGCAACTAGTGAACTCGGCCACCGGTGAAGTGGAGTGGGAAGAAGAGATTGGTCTCAAAGACATTAACAACTTGAGTCTCAATGATTACCAACTTGCCTCGAGTGACGACGGGTACTTCATAATTTCAGCTCGCGACTTGGTACACGCTGAGGAGTTCAAGTTGGAGGACAGGCTCCAGTGGTATATTGATCATGACAGGTACGATGAGGTTTGGCACTTAAGCTCCTTCCTTAATATTCCTCCTCTTCGTCGACTCAACTATGGAATCAAACATGTCGATAACCTTGTTAAGTCAGACTGGAAGGAAGCCTTGAAGTTTTTGAAGAAAGTCTTAGATGTGGATGAGAGTCGATTAGTTGTGCGCGATGATAAAAGTACCATAGCATCAACCGCCATTGCAAATGACGACGCATATGTGGGAGAAGTTGTGAATCAATGGGAAGAATGGCTGAGTATCGCTATTAAAACTAACCACTACGAAGAGCTTACCCAGGTGATACCTACGACACCAAAGTTGGCAATTCGCCAGGAGGTTTATACCAAAATTATGAGTCATTGGATGCATGAAGACGATGTGACAACGTTTTTGACGTTGTTGAATATGTGGGATCATAATCTATACGACATTCATGTGGTAATTTCTGAATTGGAGGAAATTTTGGAAGACAAAGAATCACCGGAGTTAAGACAAGGCTCGGTTCAACTTTATGTTTGGCTGCAACAACCGGAGAAAGCTGTGAGCCATCTAATTAAAAATCGCCTGGACCAGCTAATTGAATTCATCTGCAATAATCACATTGTCGAACAGAACTTTGACGACATTCCCAAAATGTTGAGTTTCAAGTTCGATAATCCGGATGCGTTGCACACCGTGCCTGTCGATGAAATCGAAAGAAAACTTGCTCCGGTAATGAATATGCTTGTGAATTATCGCCATGAGATCAATCCCGCTCGATTTGTGCAGTACTTCAATAGCATCAACTTGCTGGTATTGACATTTGTCTACCTCCTCGAGCTTCAATCAGTCGACGAATATACTGCATCAAAATTCGGCAATGATATGGTAAAGATGCTTGTTGAATTCAGGCGGTCTTTACTTCTACCATTTCTTACTAAGCATGACGCGAATTATGATCTTGACTTCGCGCTAAAGTTATGTGAGCAGGCTGGCTATGTTGAAGAGCAAGTCTACCTATTAGGCAAAGTGGGGAATTCTAAGCAGGCGATGCATTTGATTATCTCCGATCTTAACGATCCAAAAATGGCACTTGACTTCGCTAAGCAACAGCAGGATCGTGAATGCTGGAATTTGCTTCTAACCGCTTCGGTAGACGAGCGTGACGGCGGGCGGCCATCCTTCATTAAAGCACTCATCGAAGGAGCTGATGATCAAACTAGAGAGTACTATGACCCGTTGGACATCTTGAAGCGCATGCCAGCGCTGATATCAGTTCAGGGGCTTAATCATGCGGTTATAAACTTCACAAAGAAGAATGCTTTGAACCTCGTGCTACATCAACTCGTTCTCAACATCTTGTACAAACAGGCGGAAAAGGCTTCACGCACCTACCGGGAAATTAGATTGATCGGTGTCGACGGAGAACGTGAAATCAAAGAGGCGGATTTAACTCGTTTGATTGGCGTGGACGTAATACATTCGTCAGCTCCAACAACTGAATTGACTATGCATTACTCCTTGGACGTCGCTAACAGCACAGTTCCCGCCTACACTACACTTCGCAAGAAACTTGCTTACTTGTCTCACCGCCGGTGAAACGCATGTAACGTCGGTAATAACCGATTGAGACTGAAAGGAGCCCTGAGTAATTCACAATGTGTAATTTTTCCGAACTTAGCATGATTCTCTCCTTGACGATAAGATAGCATATGATTCAGAATTCGCTAAATTGAAACTGCCCAAATTTTGAGTCAATGATATTTGTAGACAAACACTGTTGCATGCCCATCATCGATTCTCCCACATGTCGCCACGAATTTTATATGTGCCCCGCATTTAACTCATGCTCCTCCGCCATATGCGGCGTCGGAGTTTGCACATTTGCCACCGGTGACGGGTGCGCGCCATACGCATTTAACGGATTCGTTAGCAAGGGTCACGTTCGCCTCCTTAATGAGGGGTAGTAAGGCATTTGTGTACGTCGTTACTCAGACAGAAAAATAACACATTGGTAAAGCCATTTACATACGTGTGAAATGTACCAGTAAAAATCAGAATCTCGAGGCATTGACAAGAGCTACTTTACTTCTAATTCCCAAAAAGTCTCTTTTGCTGTAGTAAGGAGGGTAACTTGCAGGGTGCGACGAGTAGTGCCCTATAGATTCACGCATGTGAGTTTAGGAAAAAATAATTCCCCCACCGTCGGAGTTCATGTGAATCGGACCCATATGCGAAAAGATAAACTCCGAACACAGTTTCCATTTAAGGGACAAGAAAACCGTTGGTGTCATCGATTAATTGATCGCAATGGTTAATTTTGATGATTTCCTCAAGATTGGGGGGAGAAGTTTATTGGTGTTGGCTCTCCTTTACGCTACTGTCTGGACAGCATTGAGCATCAAGAAGTATGTTTACTCCAAGAAACATGGATGTGAGGATCCCAAGGTCTTGCAACATACTGGTATGTTCTCTGTGCCGTTCATCCTTAAATTGGTGAAATCCAAGAACCAGGGCTATCTTGTTGATTTTATCTACGAAATTTTCGAAGCTCTTGGATGTGAGACCTTCCTTCTCACCTTGTTTGGTGTCCCCATTGTTTGTACTGATGATCCTGAAAATATCAAGGCTGTGTTGGCCACCCAATTCAACGACTTTGCCCTTGGAACTCGTCATGCCCACTTCGATCCGTTGTTGGGTGATGGGATTTTCACTTTAGATGGCGCTGGATGGAAACACTCGAGACAAATGTTGAGACCCCAATTCGCCAGAGAGCAAGTTGCCCACGTTCGCTCGCTCGAGCCTCACATTCAAGTGTTTGCTAGACACGTTCGGAACCAACAAGGCAAGACTTTCGATATTCAAGAATTGTTCTTCAGACTCACTATGGACACTGCTACTGAATTCTTGTTTGGCGACTCGGTAAACACTCTTTATGATCTGACCATTGGTGAAAAGCCAAAAGTTGACTTTGATGGCAGGGATGAATTTGCTGAAGCTTTCAACCTTGCGCAAATGTACTTGGCGTCTAGATCGTACACTCAGATGTTTTACTTCTTTGTCAACAATGCTGAATTCCGTCAATGTGTTGAAGCTGTGCACCGTTTCACCAAATACTACGTGAAGAAGGCACTCGAGGCTACTCCAGAAGAACTCGAAGAAAAGCTGAAGGGTGGCTACACATTCCTTTACGAATTGGCCAAGAAAACTCGTGACCCTAAGGTTATTCAGGATCAGCTTTTGAACATCATGGTCGCCGGGCGTGACACAACTGCAGGTCTTTTGAGTTTCACTTTCTTTGAACTTGGGCGTAACAAGCAGGTTTTGGAAAAGCTCAAGGAAGAAATCTACACCCACTTTGGCAAAGGTGACAATGTTGATTTGCAAGAAATCACTTTTGAATCTTTGAAGAAGTGCGAGTACTTGAAGTGGGTATTGAATGAGGTTTTGCGTCTTTACCCCAGTGTGCCTGTGAATTTCAGAGTCGCTCAAAAAGACACTACCTTACCCACTGGTGGTGGTAAGAATGGTGACAAGCCTGTGTACGTTGGTAAAGGTACTACCGTTGCCTACTCTGTGTACTGTACTCACCGTTTAGAAGAGTACTACGGGAAGGACTCTCTTGAATTCCGCCCTGAAAGATGGGCTGACAACAATAAGCTCGGATGGGCCTACGTCCCTTTCAACGGTGGGCCTCGTATCTGCTTGGGTCAACAATTCGCCCTCACGGAGGCGTCTTATGTCATCGTTCGTTTGTTGCAAATGTTCGAACACGTTGATTTGACGGATACCAGACCATACCCGCCGAGAAAGTCTGTGCAATTGACTATGTGCCATCAAGATGGTGTCTATGTCCAAATGTGGTGAGTTTGTATTTAATTGATTATTATCAGAAATAGTATTGTCGTAGACTTGTTGTTCAGCGATAAAATCTCGCTAAGTCACCTATGAGGCCATTATCCTCAAATTCTTCCTTCTCTGCGGGTAGATTCCCTTTCGACTGGAGACAGTTATTAAATAACGACCGGTAATAATCTCCGTAAGGTTAATTCTTTCATTGTCTGTTCCAGAATCTCCCAAACACTCCATCGCTTACTTGTGAGAAGACGGAACCCATGACATTGTTTGCCACAACGTTAGCTTTACCAAATTTGTCACATTTTGTGAAAGCCATACAATTAGTGCAACTCAATGACAATGCCACTGCCACCAAAATCAAATACAAGAACTCAAGCTTCAACACAGCCATGATAGCCAAAACGACCCAAGCTGCTGGCACCGCGTACATCAACAACCAGAAAATGTAGCTGTCGATAGGGTTGATATAACGCAGGGGATCTGCCAGTTCAAACACCCAAACATTCTCGAACTCGCCAGGATGTCCCTCCAAAGGAATTGTCTCATTCCACCATCTAAGACCTACCAACAAACGCCCTGCAATATTTTTGAGGTTCCAGAAATCAGCACACACCAACAAAATGATTGTTATGAATGTAACAATGAATTGATTCTTTTTTGTTATGAAACCAATGAAAAGGCCGCCAAATATGTAGATAAATATCGGTGCCACTCTTAGTATCATGTATATGACGAGGCACAAAGGGTGTGAACTTTGTCTGATTCGCTCCATAAATGTCATTGGCTGAGGTTGTTGCTGTGATTCCAGCATCATCGGTGTCTGGTCCAGTTGTATGGTTTCCGTATTCATGACGCTATGGAATGGTTGACGTGGGATATAGAAATCGTGCGCGTTGATCGAAGCAAAAATGCCAGATCTGTGAAATTAGGACTTGAATAAATCATACAAATGATTAGATTGAACTACACCGTCTTTTGACATAGATAAGCCATCATAATAGTACAGTGCTTATTGACAGTAACTCGTGATCATGCCACTTTGTAGAAAACCTCTAAGATGCAGGATGCAACCATGGTGCGAAGGCAATTTGATCGCTTCACATAAGCTTTATTCAATATGTCAATCTATAGAAACTTCATCGGTGGAATCACTCGAACCCAGTTGGAGACTGCAAAGGTAAGTTTCTGTTGCTGAAACTATTATTATGGTTGTGCGGATTTCGTACTTTCGGGCTTTGACTTGATTTTGAATACTAACACAGCAGTTCGGGTTCTACCTTCTTTCCCCTATCTTGATTATGTACTACGTTGGTTTGGATACTGACAAGAAGTTCAACTTGCCCGGGTTTTGGCCTGATCCTGCCACCCTTAATCAAGTCCCCAAAGAACCTCACGAAATTCAAGCTGAGATTGCTAGAATCAAGAGAGCCAGAGCTGAGAAGAGAAAGAGACTTGAAGAGAAGGCTCGCGAGTTGGGCTTGGACGAGGAATGATTTTTTAACAGTTCATTATCATATTTGATTGCTTCGTGGCTACTTGTACATATTGTGGCCCTTTCTCGGGGTTTGAATTTTTGTTATATTGGAATACATGGTGAAAACTTAGGCCATCTCATGACGAACCAAAGCCTGCTCCAAATCAATTATAGTCTCCGGACGAAGGTTCAAGTAGTTTCCATTTGCTAAATCGAGCACTTTCAACACTGAACTCTGGATATTCTCATATGGAGACGCCGGGGTTAGGGGTTTTTCCGGAGCTTCAAAACTGGGTGTTGTTGACGCTGATTTTAGTGACGGAGTGTAGGAATGATTCGATGACTGTCTATCGGCAAGAGTCTGACGCTTCGCTGGAGGTTTTTCTATCACATCATTTGCGGAGAACCACTCCATATCATTTGGTTCATCCATCTGAAGGAATTCTTCATAATCCAAAGTCTCCGATAAACAACTATCGATGATTTCTTCGATAGATGAATACATTAGAGTAACTTTCCCTCTTTCATTCACCAACCCGACCAATTCGTCAATCTCCCATGGTATCACCACGTTGAGTTGGCTGATTAGTCGAACTAACGTGTGGTAGCCTGACTGCTCGTCCGTAAGGTCATTGTAAGCGGGAAGCGTCGCTATTTGAGTTGAGGACCAATTGTTCATGGGAAACAAATGGGTACGGCGCCAAGCTGTTTGAATTTTGGATGGTTGAACTTGACTCCAGGCGTAGCTAATCCATTCAAGCACATTAACAAGGGGAATCTTGTAGTCTTTCTCTGATAAAACTTCAAGCCGATTGTGGTATCTTGATTGCTGAATGTTGATCATCCATTGATACTGCTGGATGCGGTACCTTATGCGAAACTCTTCAATAATGCCATAATTGAGTGGAAGATAGTCATACTTGACCCCGTGATCAGCATAATTCGGGAACTTCAAATTGCTGTTGTTTTTCAAATATATCAACCGAATGTGACTGAACTTGAGGTTGATAATTCGATGTGAACTCGAATCATCTAGAATAATGACAATTTTTCGATTGGCGGCTCTCAACTTTTGATGTAACAGTAACAAGTACTTGTGAAACATCAGTGATGTAATCCATTTGTTGACATTACTGGAGTATTGAATACCAAATTCCTGATTGATTTTGTTGAGAATTTGACGATTTGACTGATAAGCTCCCAGGGTAAACCGTGGATGTTTGAATACATCAAACTTTTCGTATTTCCCAACCACTAAGGGCTCAAACTTTTCCAGCCCGTCTAGATTGCAACTAAGCATAATTGTCAATGATCTCTCTGCCGGAGCGTCCGCTTGTTTCAATCCGAGATCAATCGATGATACATCAAATATTTGATCCAATGGTAATGAGTAGAATAATGAAAACTCCTCGATGCAAAATATATCTTGTGGCTGGTATCCCTCTAGCGCAATTAGATTGTGGAGATACTGTTTCAACTCCACTTTTTCTTCAAGTTCCCAAACCTTATTGAGTGGATAACCCATATCCATTTCATCAACGTCAATATTCAAGCGTTTGACGAAATTGTTAATCCACTTCCCGTTAAACTCACCTGTGCCCTCCTTGAGTTGCGCTGGTAATCTATTCCAAATTGAACTAGCCACCAGGGTAATGATCGCCGTGGGCATAGGGTGCTTTTCCCACACCCCTTGAGTCATCCATTCCGTTAAAATTCGACGGAGAACTGGATTGGTTCTCTTCCTTCTTCGCACTAACCTTAGATCAGGGGTCATTGACGCAATCAACTCGGCCTTACTCGAAAGAATCCGGGAAATCGTGGTCTGGCAAGGGGCACGGGCAAGGCCATAATTCTGCCTGACCCATTGTGCCAAGTTCATCTGGGTCATTTGAGGGTTCGCTTCGGCATGAAGGCAAATCTCGATCTTCTGCTGAACAGTGAACCCCATAGTCGCATTAATGCATAAACTTTTTTCCTATGATATAAGTTGGAAAGCCCGACCTCACTCGGAGAGTGCCGGACAATAACTACCGTTTATACCAAAAACCACTTACATTACGGACATTACAAATTAATCTTACTAATTGTTCTTTGTGTTCTCAATGAATTTGATCACCTTGTCAAACACTCCATCGTAAATCTCTTGCTTCTCAATGAATAAAGAGTGACGGCCTTTGGCAGCAGGGTAATGCTCATGTTGTACTTGCGCAGGTAATAAGGAGTCAAACTTCTTCGACGCCTCAATATCGTTGATGAAATCATCGGTCCCATGGACAACCAACACAGGAATGTTTTTGTCCCACTTGGCGACGTGGGCCGGGTCAAGCAATGCCAGACCCCGAACGAACATATCGTTGTATTGCCTAATGGTGCCCACGAGCACAGGGTCCGAATCCTTAAGCCACTTACGCCACGAGTCATCCAGAGTAATGTGGTCAAAGTTCAATCCTGAATCGATAGTAATCCAGGGAGCGATCTTGTTGATCAAAGGCTGCAACTTACGTACCACAATATTCACTTGCGACTTCGGGTGCAATTCAACCAAGGGCCCACAAGCAACGATCCCTCTGAGTTGATCCCTGTACTTGCCATGAATACCATAGTTGAGGACAATGCCACCACCCATGGAGTGGCCCATCATGATGAACTTTTCATTCGGGTCGGTTCTAGCGTCCAACTCACCCTTGAGGAAGTGGTCAACGTCGTCAAACACATGGAACTCGTCAGTCTTACCAATGGCGTTCGGCGACGTCTCTTGAGCACCACGTTGGCCGAAGAAGAACACTTCCACCCCATTCAGAGCCAAGTTGTCAAAGAATCTCGTGTAAACGATCAGATCCTCACCGAACCCGTGGACGTAGAAAACCTTGCCGAGGTAAGGAACCAGCAGGTCCGGCTTCCATCTCACAATTTTGAAGTGGGCACCATTGTAGTCTTCGTACAGTTCAACGGGCTTGTTTTTAGCTTGGTAAGGTATGGGGGCGGCTGGCATTTGAGAGTACTGACACTGATGCGTGGAGTATCCTAATATAACGGAGTCGTTGTGAGCCCGGTGGTGTTTTTAAAATTTACCCCCTACTGTGGCTGAGGGTGCGGGTGCCATCTCCAAAGGATCTTGATGCGCACTGTGTTACCATGAGTCGAAGTATCTAGCTCCAGGCAATATCACTTTCCGTATTCCGTTGCATATCGATAGTGATGCGAACATGTCGATTGTGCTGCATTGTGTCTCATTGATCTCGAAGTAGTTGCGTATACCAAATTTTCATGTGATTTCTGTCTCGATCGTGATACACGCATAAATCGCCACCCTGGAGGAAACGGCCCAAATACGACACTTAGAAACAATTGATGTTTTTTTGTCAAATGTTTCATCTATTATTGTGTAAACGTGTATGATATACATTTGAGCAATATCTCCTTCAGATACAGAGCTGTACACTACAAGCCGAGCCTTAGACGCGAGGATTAACTATTCAAGAAACATTTAGACACCAGTGACTTTGATTTCCAACAAATTCTCTTAGGTATTGTTCAATCAATTCTATGAGAATCTGCTTCGCCGTGTCACTGTTTAGCTAGTGTAGTACTGGTTCGATCGTATTCAGCTCAAACTTAACGTTGCGGCGCTACCATGTTCGATCGCTTCATATAATAATTTACTCTTTAATGAAATCTCTCACTAGGATTAGGGTGACACTAGAATGAGGTGAGCTGTTTTAATTATTAGATTTTGAGCTTGTCAGGGATTCGATAGGCCTTCTTGTACACCAATACTTCTTCGACTGTAATCACATTCCACACTGCAACCCAGCTATGAGAGGTGTATCTATTAAATTGGGTATAAAAACCAACGGCAAATTTCAAATAATGCTGGCCTAAACTTTATGTGAAATAAACCTCACATTGTTTATATGAATCCAATTTGGTAGCTTGCAATTCTTCTCTGATGTAGTTTACTCCACATATAGCCCAACTTTAAAACCAAATCGCACTCGGAAAAAAATCCCTACGGCGCCCCACCACCCTGCTTCAGAGACAAATGAGTGACCCTTTCAGTGGGCTTTCGTTCAAGGTTGGGGTGGCCGAGAATAAAAACTCCACTTATCGCAATAAGATGGAGGATGTCCACACCTACATCGCTAACTTCGCTGAACGTGTCGACTGGGGGTACTTCGCCATCTTCGACGGGCATGCTGGTAAGGACACGGCGAGGTGGTGTGGTAACAATCTTCATCAATTGTTGGAGAAGGAGATCAATTCTCATGAGACCACTCTGGCACCGCTCATGGGTAAGCATGATTTGCGTGAGTCGTTAAACCAAGCATTTAGCAAGGCAGATGACTCAATTGAAAAAGAGGGCCTGGGATCACTGGGTTGTACGGCAGCTGTGGCCGTATTAAGATGGGAGACTGACCCTCTGATTGATCAATCGCTGACACCTCAAGTAGAGAAGCATTCGAGCTACGAGTTTGTTCCCCAATCGTACCACCGACGGGTGCTCTATACGTCCAACGTGGGTGACTCTCGCATTGTTCTCTGCCGACGTGGAACGCCCTATCGATTATCGTACGATCACAAGGCTACGGACGTGAATGAAATAAATCGGATTAGGGACCAAGGCGGTCTCATCATGAAAAACCGGGTGAACGGGGTTTTGGCGGTGACGCGACTGCTTGGGGACTCTTACATGAAGGACTTGGTCATTGGTAAGCCATTCACTACACAAACTACAATCACTGACGAGGATGAGTTCATGATAATAGCATGTGATGGTGTCTGGGATGTCATACTGGATCTGAAGGCATGCCAATTCGTCGTTGATCAATTCGCGGAGCAACTTGACGTACAGACAGTGGCAAAGAGGTTATGTCAACTCGCGATGGACCTTCTGACCACTGATAACGTCACAGTGATGGTCGTGAAGTTTGAGCTGGGTGTTTTTGGCGAAACCAAGCCTGTTACGAACTAATTTATGATGCTAACGTAATATTGTAAGTCTAATCATGTGTCACCATCTCGGAGATATTCTTGGGGTGATACATACGTAATGCGAGGGACGACATTACAACCGAAATGCTCAGCAATGCCATGGCAGCTGCCGCCCACGCGGGGTTCAATCGTGTATGTTTCCAAGGATAAAATAAACCAGCAGCAATCGGAATGCTAATAATATTGTAGACCAAAGCCCAACCAAAGTTGAAGCGGATTCTTCGGAATACAATGCGAGAAATGTCAAACAATGTGTAAAATGTCACAAGTGGGGTTGATTTGCTCAAAATGATAAAGTCCAGTGATGTCATCGCCAAATCGGTTCCCAGGCTCAATGCAACTCCAACATTCGCTTGCGTTAAAGCTGGTGCGTCGTTGATCCCATCGCCAATCATGGCCACCACCAGCTTACGGTTAGGTCGCTCTTGAAGCTGTTTCACTTGAGCTTGCTTCTCATGAGGTAGAACATCAGCAATAACGTTTGAAATTCCCAACTCATTAGCAATAACCAGAGCGGTCACATAGTTATCACCTGTAATCATCCAACATTCAATTCCTTGTTTTTCAAAAGCTTGAATCACATCTCGTGCCTCTTCACGTATGTTGTCCCTCAATGCCGTAGCTATAATGAGCTCAAACTTGTCAGATCGGCGTGCCGCAAGCATGACTACCAGCTTTGCTTGCAATTTCCATTTGTGAATCAAATCTCGATCCTGTGATGATACCTGAACTCCATTTTCATTCATAAACGCTTCATTTCCAAGGATCGCATCGGTGGGCCATTCCCCTGCGGTCAGGGGTACAACAGCTCCAAAAACACCCTTACCCGCCTCAACTTGAGGTTCAGGTACTGTATTTGTTTGGGAGACTGGATGCAGTTCTTTGATGTGGTTCCTGAGCGCTAAAGCAATGGGGTGATTTGAAGCCGTTTCAAGATCCCACATTAGCTGCCAACCTTGATCGTCATGCACAATAAAATCAGTAACTTCCAACTTGCCATGGGTCAAGGTCCCCGTCTTATCAAAACAAACGACGTTTGTTTGAGCACCATCTTGAAAAGCCAGGCCACCGCCTTTGGCGAGAATGCCATGTTTTGCTGCAAGTCCAGAGCCAACGTAAAGAGCAGTCGGCGCCGCCAAGCCAATGCCACATGGGCAGGCGATGACAAATACCGCAATCAGAAATTCGAGAGACCATACGAGCCAACCACCAATATCATTGTCCCTATACAGATCTGGTAGATTACCCAGGTAGGCAAGGACTAACCAAACGACAAGTGTCAAAGTCGCCAAAAGTATGATCAAAGGAACAAAATAACCCGTAAGCGTGTCTGCGGTACGCTCAATTGGAGCCTTGTTCAATTGTCCGTTTCTCACCGTCATGACAATGTCATCAATTAAAGACTGACCAGGAATCGTGTTAATTTTTGCGAGGACCGACTTGGTACCACAATTTACTGAGCCTGCGTATATTTGATGACCTGACTGATGGAGCACTGGTCTGGATTCACCCGTGAGTGCACTTTCGTTGAACTCTGTGACGCCTTCGATTATTACACAATCCACAGCAGGTGATTCCCCTGGTCTAACACGAATGGTGTCGTCCACGTCCAACAACGCGGCTTCTATCACGTTTTCCTCGAGACCTTCGGTGTTTTCCATCACAATAACGGCCTCAACAGACTTGGCTTCGCCCAAATTTGCAACAGAGTCAGCTGCAATAACGCGAGAGACGGCCCCCAAGTATCTTCCAATTAATACGAAGAAGGTCAAAAATACCACTGAATCGAAATATGTCATTTCAAAACCTTTCGAATGAGGAGGTTGTTGTCCCAGCAATATCATTAGTCCTATCAGAGCAAAGTAAGAAACAGAGGTACCCAAGCTCATCAACAAATCCATTGAGCCAAACTTTAAAAATCTTTTCTTCCATGAATTCTTGTAAAACCACAACTGTTTCAATTCCTTGAAAGCTCGTTGGTGAAACATATCATCAGCATAGAAGAAAATGGGGGTGGCAAGAAAGAATAAGATCCAAGTATTAGTCAGAATGTTTCCTACCCACAAAGGGTGTTCAGTCCATTTTCTCACAGGATTATCCTCTCCCAAGAGAAACATTGTCACCATGCTAAAAACAAACGTTGGAATTGCAAGGATTGCGGTCAACTTCAACCGTTTAACAATCTCTGAAGTCTCTTTAAATGCCACATTCTTCAACTCCTCATCCATCGACTCAGGACGAATCAACTCCACTTTGTATGGGGATAAACTCGTTATTAGTCCTCGTATATTCAATTGCGACGATGGTTTGTATGTCACTTGTAAGTATGGCTTGTCAACACTTAATTCAGCATACTCAACAGCGATGTCTCCGGTCCACAATGAAACTAGCTGAATAATCGCCTTCACATCATCTTCAGAACTTACACCATGTAACTTAAAATTGACATTGCGATGAGTTTTTCGAGTGAGCTCCATATCTTCACAAACGGGTACAATTTCTGCCACTCTGGCTTCGAAACCCATATCCTCAATTGTGTCAATGATTTTATTTGTTAAACCCCTGTCGGAAATGACCACAACTGCTCGATTCAGCAACAAGTCCACATCAATACTTGAACACTCTGGTAATAACTGTTGCAATTGTTCATGAATAGCATTGACGCACAGTACGCAGGTCATCCCAATGACGCTGAACACAACTCGCATATCGCTTGATTCATTTGACGGTAACTCATCAGAAGTGACAGTTAGCAGCTCGGAGTCACTGTGTTGGCAATGATTGCAATATTTCACATGCTGATAATTGAACCAACGTTGTTTCAAACTTTTCCAGCCTAAACGACTTGCAATTCCTGACGCTTCAACAAGTGGTTGAACATGGGCACTAACAATGTTGCCGTTACGAGTATACTCCCATGATGATACGAGAAACCCCAGACTGACTAACTTCTTGACATATTTGGAAACCACCGCGTCCAAAGAATCTGCTGAAATGATAAGCTTATCTTGTTCGAACGTAAGCGTAGCCTCTGTGATCCCCTCAGCCAACTGAGTAATTCGAGCTTCACATGTTGGACAATGAAGATTGTCGATTTCGACGGTGAGCCGATCCAAACAAGTCATCACTGCCGTAGCTCATGCTCTACTCTCCGTGCGGTTTTTATCTGTGCGCAAAAAGCCTGCATGAAGCGATTAATAATATGCTCAAAAATGCTCACTTCGGCGTGGTTAACGTTATCGCTTGAATCGCTAAAACTCCGAAAAAAAGTCCCAATATGCGTTCCGCAAATGTATGAAAAAACACACAAGTTATGATGTATTCCGTCAAAAACATTGTCCCTAAGACCCATCCCAACGCTCTCAAAATCTGTTGTCCATTGCGTGGAAGGGGGTTGTACGTAGCCGACTCGGAATCGCTAATTGGATATATTTTAAGGTTGACCAAGGCGAAACATACGAGAATCACATACTGTCCCAAAAGGTAGCAATGGCTCGAAATATCCAATCCATTCAGCCAAACGTTTCCGCTTTGGGCACACCGAAACGTGTCCTTAATCAGCGAGTCACCATCGCAATAGCCACCTGTAGCCGAATTGATTCGATCGAAGATAGGGGGACCAAAAAACCACCAGTTTGTACAAAATCCAATGATTCCATTGACGGCGAATGATAACCACAAACGTGTACTAAGTCCAACGAGTCCCGCCATTAAGATCGCACACCAAGTGTAACCCCAGTTGACGAAAACCTTCGACAAAAGGTGAATGACTGGAGACGAAGCTATGGTAGCATTGTATCTGTTGAAAGGAGCACATATCATTAGTATACCCACAAGAATACCGTATACCAATACGTACTCATTGATGTGTATGGGACCGGCTTTGATCATAGATGGTTGACGGAAAGCAAATACTATGTGCACTACCACTTGGTAAGTAGATAGCCGTGGAAAAGGTGATATCTGCTAGTAAGAATCTATGAAGTGAACCAAACAGTAGTTTGAAGAAAGAAATCCAACTGGTGCTACAATCATCTGCCATTTACGGTATCGCTAGCAAAGCTGTCAAGCAAGTCATCACGTGCGATGAGGTAACCCCGGATTCGAAGTGTAATGCAATCGAGGGGCCGATCCTGCTTACAATATCGTACAGACATTATCTAGAAGAGAGATGTTTCGTCGAAGTATCCGACAATGGTCTCTGACACCGTTGTTACGGAAGGCCACCGCCAAGGGGGCAGCCAGCTCCAACCCCCAAATGCTATTCCCATGCCTTGATAAGCTCGAGCGCAAGACTGAAGAGCTTTCAAAGGCCGCGCCCGATACTTGCTCGAACAATCGGGTCAATTCTCTTGAAGCTGGTCCGGAACCTTCGTACTCGAAGGTCCTCACTGGTTTTGAAACGTATCATTCCGGTAAGCCGATATTTCTTGACAATGGAGGATTCCTCCCCGACTATGACATTGCTTACGAAACTTGGGGGACTTTGAATGCAGACCGGTCAAACATGATTCTCATTCATACAGGGCTTTCAGCTTCATCTCACGCCAAATCCCAACCGAATAACCCCAAACCAGGCTGGTGGGAGAATTTTATTGGTCCTGGTTTGTACATTGACACTGATAAGTACTTTGTTGTGTGCACTAATGTGTTGGGTGGTTGCTATGGTAGCACGGGTCCGCTGTCCAAAGATCCCGCAGATGGCGATTACTACGCTACTCGGTTCCCTATCCTCAGCGTGAACGACATGGTGAGAGCGCAAAGAGAGCTTATACGTGACGTATTTGGTGTCAAGAAACTTCATGCGCTGATTGGTGCATCGATGGGAGGGATGCAGTCTTTAGCATTTGCTTGGGAGTTCCCCGATGAAGTAAATAAGATTGTATCGATTTCGGGTTGTGCAAGATCGCATCCTTATTCGATTGCGTTGCGCCATTGCCAGCGACAGGTGTTAATGTCAGATCCTAACTGGAATCGAGGTTTCTATTACGATGATATTCCCCCTCATGTAGGTATGAAGCTTGCTCGCGAGATCGCTACCGTTACTTACAGGCTGGGACCGGAGTGGGAGTATCGGTTTGGGAGAGGACGGGCTGATGAGCTGAAGCCACCTGCGCTTTGTCCAGATTTTTTAGTTGAAACCTATCTTGATCATGCTGGTGAAAAGTTTTCTCTTGAGTATGATGCCAACTCTTTATTGTATGTGTCCAAAGCCATGGATATGTTCGATTTGGGTTACAAGAATCGAATGAGAGCGTACAAAATGCGTAATTACGCTGAGGAAAACTATCTTTCACAAACATCCAATACAACTTCGATTCCTAGTGAGCCGTATCAGGAAACTGTTGGTCGACAAATTGAAACTCCAGAGGAGTCTTTGGAGGATTTGCGCAAGGGAATGGAAAAGTTAGCTGACTCCAATTGTCTAGTTGTGGGAGTTGAATCTGATATTTTGTTTCCTGTTTGGCAACAGAGGGAAATTGCCGACGTCCTTATGAAAAATCGAAGAGAGGGCGATGTTCGCTATTATGAGCTTGGGACTGATATTAGCAATTACGGCCATGACACTTTCTTGTTGAGTATGGATCACTTTGGTCCCCACGTTCGTGAATTCATCGAGTCTTAATTCATTGACTCGCTTATCACAAACTATTTTGCATAAAAATCACACGTATGACCTCAGCAATCCCGTTTCATCAAGTAATTTGATGTAGTTCCTCGATGTAGCATTCGTAAGGCTTGATTGCTTACAATCTCAACGATGATATGGTGTAATTTAGCATATTCAATGCGCAAAACTCATGATTCACTAAACTGTATCCGTGCTAGCAATGCCCTGTTTCGGTTGCAGATCAGAACGTGAATGGATTTTACTGCTATGGAAGATCCTGAAAACTGGGCTTAAACGAAACTCTTATACGTGTCAGTGCACTAAAAACGTACTCGCTTTATACAGAGTGCAAATCTCAGAACAGTTGGGTGATAAATATCTTAATTACAAGAATGGACGGCATCAAAAGCCAAAAATTGTATACCATCACTCATCTGGTAGCTGCATAATACGCGATAATGCCACATTGGCTTCGCTAGCTCAGTCGGTAGAGCGTCAGTCTCATATTCATTCTTGAAATGAGTTATCTGAAGGTCGAGAGTTCGAACCTCCCGCGGAGCAAATTTTTTGTATTTTTAACTCCGCCAACTATGAGGGCAAGGTATGGAGAGTACTCTGAAAATGAACGAAGACGAGTTTCACGTCAATTCGAGTTGCTAGAGTTTCTCATTGTGTTTTTGGTTTGCCCTCCCAAACCTCGTTGTGTGGTAATATTTCAAGAACTGTCTGATCCGTCATTGCAGCCTTTGACTCTCACTAGGACCAATCTTCATTTGCTAGACACAACCAACTAAGATGTCTAGACATCATTCGACTTTTGATTGGTCCCAAGTGATGCCCTCGTTATCTCACAAATCATTCTGATCATCACCTCCGGGCGTGGCATAACGAATGCATAAGTTCGAAAGAACACCGTCGTTCTTCGACTACAGAAGTTTCTAGAATGTAATCAATGTTAGCATGCTAATGCAATGCCATCCTCAGATGACTCCAACCGGGGCACCATCAACACTGAGATGTCTATCATGTACCCTCCAACTGGTCAAAACGTTCCTACTGTGCTAATTCCTAGTCAAGCTTGGTACCAGATCGACCCAGACCACTCCAAGAAGATCAACTCATGGAAAAGGAGATTTCCGTCAACCCACGAAACGAACTCAATGCAAGAGATGCAGCCTGGAATCCGAACCTACGCTGAAGAAGATGACAACACCCATGAGGCTCCCAGTTTCATCTTTGCCCTTAAATCCTGCCTCAAAGAGTATATTAAGAAGCGCATTCATGAGGGGAATATCAAGTTTGACCAAGCAAAGACCGCTGTTGAAAACATTGAATCTGTTATAGACGTTTACTGCCTATCCCAAGTCATGAAGACAACTTATTGCGCTTACGTCAAGAGTTTCCCAAGCAAACGATCACGCTGTCGGTGTACGATCTCTGCTAATTCTGATTTTTCGGGCTCTCCAGCTGACTAAGCTTCCTCATGTATACGTGCTGGAAGCCGCCAGTGTCACTCGAGTAGTACGTCATAGAATGACTACCAAGGGGGGTGTGGTTCTGAGTGCTGTCGGCCCGCTTAATTTGGACACTAAGCAAGGGGTATTGGTGCCGTTGCCAGTGCAAGACGGAGGGGTGCTGGCGAACTTTGGTGTGGTTATTCGAAACGAAGAACAGGTGCTTCGTGGCAATTTGTGTGGCGAGGCTGAGGAGGCGGGGTGACGTCGAGAATCTCCGTCACCAGTGATGCTCAAGGCCGGTTGAAGCGAGTATCGATTTTTGCTGGCGACTGTGCCATTCCATTGCTTAAGCTCAAGCAAGCAATTGAATTGGACACCACGAGGGCTAAGTAGGTATCCTAATCGTGACATGAAACCGCTAACGACGCCTACATATCTTTAATATACATAATTATGAAAGTGTCTTTGATTATGATATCAGAGGAAGAGACGCCGCCTCCAATGAGATGTAAGTATAATGTAGAGAGCAGAGACATTACCTTGCTCTGCGAATAGGACGAAATTGTTGTTGCACGCTTTCTAAAGTTCTATGCAATAGTTTGAAAGCCTTAGTGTCTACTCACAAGTGCATGACAAGTTTGCGAACATAAGAACTGCTAAGGTGTTCACTTGGGCTGGATTATTTCGCTTTCATTAATATCATTTCAGTGAAATTGAAACAGTGGTTGAAGCATTGCAATAAGCGTGTTGCTTAGCTTGTCACAGCTCAATCAACTAAATCAATCATTCCTGTAATGGCCTGTATATAATATCCTGCGTCCGTCGTCAACTCCTGCATACAAGGTACTCGTCGCTCGTCTAAAATTATTTCGAATTTTTTTTTCAAGATTTTTTTTCAAATTCTTTTTTTGTCTAATATCAACTTCTGATGTCTATTACACATATATTTGAACCGTGCGGAACATATATTTAGATTCAAAACTCACTCAACTTGTCTTTTCAGTGGTGAATGCTTGCCTCGAAAAGTCCTCCTCTACATGCAGGATCCTAAGAATGCACATAGAAGCCTGTCAGATACCTCACTAAATCGAACGTCAGCCTGCCCAAATATCTATCTACCATACTTCTGATGCCAAAGAATTCTATGGTGCTAATTAGAAGTCAGTAGCATTCTTTCCTGATTTTATATCTCATTTTGAAGTTTTTCATAAAAAATTCAGAAAAATCCCATTTGCTGTTGTAAATTCTATTTGCACCGTATACTTTATGGTGGTGTATTTCAATTCTTTCTAGAGCGTCATATTTGTGATGAATTACCAGATTGAAAATTCGTGAACCATATGCACATGCAAGGCTTGTGTGCAAAACCCTAAACTTGGAAGCACAATATACGTGTCAGCATTGGTGTTGGCACCAGCTTTGACGCATAAAACCTAATATACATGCTCAAATACTACAATAACACTGACCAAATTGAGCTAAAACCTCTATAAGTTCAGGTTTGAACTCACCTTGTTGTGTCTTGCATATTCCTTATGTACCTGCATATGGATATTGAACTTGTATGAGGTGTTACACCTCTCTCATCACTGCTACGAACATCATGAGTCAGTTTCAATGTTTACTACACGTTATAGACAACGTTACGAACTCAAAATAGTATAGAAAAAATTTTGCAAGGAAAAAAAAAAGTTTTTTTTTCACCTGTAAACTCACATAGAGACGCCAATTTTGACGTCAACTCTCCTAAATTCACCTCAACTATACTTTCAATGCCAAAGAATTTTATGGAGCTATTTTTTTAATTTTAGCAGCTTTTCCTGATTTTATAGCACACTTTTTAGTTTTTTCATAAGAAAATCTGAAAATCCCATTTGCCGTCCTAAATACTATTTTATTGGTGAGTATTACGGTGGTCTTGTTTGTTTTCTCCTAGAGTTAAATTCAAGCAGTGTAAACGCTTGGTCAGTTCACACACGACATGCAGTCGTGACACCTATATGCAGGCATGTAATTTTGCAAGCGTGAAAAGTGTGCCAAAAGTTGCGCTACCCACTAGGCGACTTGTCAAGCCAGATAGACGTACATTACGACTACAGTGTTGACTTGAATGAGTTTGTTACTCTGGAATCCCGGAGTTGAGCTCATAGTGTCGGGTTTAGCATCTCTAGGAATTGCATACAAACGCCCACGTAGACGAGGTGTTGCATTACTATTACCACTGCTGCAAACATCGCAAGTTGCTTTTAGAGCCCATAAGTCATTGTTTAAACTAGAATAAAGATGGAACATAGCTACGCTGAAACATAGTCAACGTGGTGTTCGAATTGCCTATAATCGGAAGATATGAGCCCAAAGCTTTATAAGCCTCGATTTGGTGTAAAATCAGGTTTTGAGCTCATTCCGAGCGCTCCCCACACTTTAACTTTTACAAGCCAGTTGGATCGATCTGACGGATAAGACAAATTGGTGGCCACTCACGGTTTTAGACTTTGTGTGTTTTCGAATCGTCTAGTCCCAACATCTTCCACTTCAACCCCACTAGATTCGAAGAATCGGCCTGGCCCACTGAAGCCAAAGTTGTTTAGCAATATCACCGAGCATATGAGCTTCCTCACTGTGAATGCCACACCTTAGATCTTTGACGCTTGTTCCCTCCCAGTCAACGCTACTGCGGGGCCATCAACCAGGCTCTTGAGCAATCGTTGGGCATCCGCAACACCCTTCGCATCACCACCGATCGCTCCCTGGAGATGAGAGAAAAGGCACGTACCACCAGAAGAGTGTTTATCAAGCTTTCATTGACTGGACCAATGTCGTGAATTCATATACTTAAATAGTGGATACTAACTCCCGATTGAACACATACTGTTTGCTTAACTAACTTCTGATAACTCCTGCAGCTCCTTAACGGTGGGGTCAACCGACCCTAGCGCCAATTCTGGTCATTAAGTTTTACTTCAGCAAACAGTCTAACCTATATTTCAACTCATGATGAATGTGTAAATCGCTGCCAACTAGTTTATCATCGCATCTGGAGAAATTATGTCAAGTGCAAGGATCAGATTTTTTTCATGAAGCTCATTAACTCCGTTTTGCACTCGTCTTTTACAGTCAACAGCAATCAGCCCAATTCTCATTCAGCTGACTACATCCCGAATTCGTTCAATGTTACATGTTGATATCTGATGATACCAGCTGCACTCAATGGTATGAGGATTAATTTATAGCCTATGAAAATTCAAATAATCCGTGACTAAGCATGTAAAACGTGAAATTGAGACTTATCGACATTGCCTTTAATCAAACTTGTAGATAATTTTATAATAAAAAATTCAAGAAAGCTTCGCTAGCTCAGTCGGTAGAGCGTCAGTCTCATATTCACCATGTGGATGGGATATCTGAAGGTCGAGAGTTCGAACCTCCCGCGGAGCATTTCTTTTTTCAGATTTTCGACCGAATCGGTGCCGGTAACGGCGTAAAAAGCAACGCGATGGCACGTGCCTGAGCCGTTAGGTAAATATATGCAAAATTTTGTTATCAGCTAGCGGAACTTATCATGTCGCTTAGCGTGAAGCCGTCACCAACTGTTACGCCGGCTGTTCAACTCAAACTGAAGGATAACGCTGAAAATGTCAGCACCCTCGGAGGTTTTATTGCTGGTGGTATGGCCGCCTGTGGGGCTGTTACATTTACCAATCCGATTGAGTTGATCAAGACTCGAATGCAACTTCAAGGGGAGCTTGTCAAAAAGGGTGCTGAGGGGGCAAGAACTTATAAGAACCCACTCCAGGCTCTTGTAGTGATCTACAAAAATGAAGGTTTAAAGGGTCTACAACAAGGGTTGTTTTGCGGCTACTATTATCAAATCTGTCTCAATGGTTGTCGGATAGGGTTGTACGAACCTCTGAGATACTACTTGACGAAGTTGTTTCTCCCCGAACAAATTAAGGACGACGTTCCTATCCCCCAAAATGTTCCTGTCAACGTGGCTGCTGGGTTTGTATCAGGTGCCACGGGCGCTGTGTTGGCTTCTCCATTCTTTTTGATCAAAACACGCATGCAGTCTTATAATAAAGCTGCTGCGTCTTCAGGTAACCTGGCCGTTGGTCAACAAACATACTACAAGAATGCATGGGATGGTATTCGTTCGATTTACCGCACGGAAGGTTTTCGTGGTCTTTATAGAGGCGTTGATGCTGCTGTTCTTCGTACGGGTGCGGGTTCCATGGCACAATTGCCGATCTACAACTATACCAAACGCTTTTTGCTAAACAACAACTTGATCACGGAGGAAAACAAAGTTCCGCTTCATTTTGTATCGTCACTGATGGCTGGCCTCGGTGTTGCTGTAGTGATGAACCCGTGGGATGTGATTTTGACGCGAGTGTATAATCAGAAGGGTAACTTGTATAAGGGACCCATTGATTGCTTCGCCAAAACCGTCAGAAGTGAAGGTGTTATGGCGTTGTATAAGGGCTTCTGGGCTCAATTATTCCGGATTTGGCCCCATACCATCTTGACTTTAATGTTCATGGAACAACTGATGAAGTTCATGGTGCATGTAGAAAGTAAGTTTGGACGCTTGTCTTGATTATAGAATTTTATAGATGTATATATTTGGTGTTAACGGATAACAAAATAGCAGCGTCGTCGAATGACATTATCTCTTACTGTGGTCTTTGTATGCCTGTTTATTTGCGATTTGACGTTCCTTGTTACATAATGTTTTTCCTGTATGTAAGTCGCGATCACACCCTACTTTTTTCTCAGTATAGTGGCGAACACTACCAGATCAGTGTCTACCTGAGAATACAAGCCTTTATCGAGTGTGTGCTTTGTTTCATATAGTGCCTTACATGCGGGACTCCAACTTCCGGGCAGTCGCCACCAACAAGGCTTCGTTGACGATCACACTGAGCATGTATGATCGTCGAGCACTCGATGTTCCCAGTGACAAACCCCTCGTGAACCTGTTGAATTATTTGACCTACCTTGTGTCATCTTCACCCAAAGTGCGGGAAACTTTGGCAAATGATGGCGGTATCGAGCGACTCATTGAAATTTTACATGAGTGCCACAATTCGACGTTCAGTTCTGAGGATACAATTTTCAACGCAGACAAAAAAGTATTAGTTGGATGGAAGTGGACGCTTGCCTTTCAATGCTTGGTGCTTGTTGGAACTAGAGGTACCGAGAAAATTCGGCAAAAGGTTGTGCTGGCAGGGATTTTGCCCATAATCGCCACCGTGCTCGACAATTATTTGTCACTCAATGAGCAACTTTGGAAGCATAACCCAGCGGCAACTCCTACTCTTCCTCCAGGATCAAGCATGGAATCAAATTCAAGACCGGTGGTGCCAAGTGAATTCTCACTAGCGACCCTCGAACTACCGATGAACTTGGCACCTGCTGCGGCGGCGGCTGCAGCTGAACCATCAGTGATGCCATGTTCGAAGACATTCGATTTGTGCGGCGACTTCGGTCTGCGTTTAACTTGTGACGATTACGATAGCTTGTCTGTGAAGCAATTGCTCAAGCTTATTGGCTTGAACGATACGAGTTACACAAGTGACATCCGTCGAAGGTATCTTATTGCAATAATCTTGAAGAAGCTCAATGAAAGTAAGGAAGCTGATCCTTTGGATATTGATGCTATACCCCACCATGAATACAGCATGGATGTTCATCTCCAATTTTTGTGTGATTTATATTTGGAAACTGCTGGACAGTCTACTTCGGTTCTGCCTGAGCATGGACCAGGACTGATACCTCGAAACAATAATCATGTCGCAGCATCCAAAATGGCGGTTCGGAACTTTACTGAGACGGGCGTTATTATACCACAAGACGACGATATCATTTGGTCATTGCAATTACTTGCATACATTAGCAAATACCCCTATCTCAAGGAGGCGCTTCAAAATACCCACTTGATAATTGAAATGAGCATACGTGATAAGCATTTCAAACACTATTTAGAAAACCAGAGGAAGTTGACGATGAAGAAGACATTAGAGCTTCAATTACGCCCACCCATCCCTTCAAAGCTGCAAAACTTGCGGACGCAAAGATTTGAGCAACAATGCTCCGATGCGTCGGGACCAATGGATGAGGAGTTGGAACTATCCGTATTGGAAGATCTGGAATCGGAATTTGAGCTGGACTCTCTGGCGGTGCCGCCACCGGTTCCAGTAGTTGAAGCAACACCTCGCAGCCTTCAATTTCTGGGACTTCTGCAATTGTACGACTCAATTGCGAAAGCAGAACTGATTGAAAATGACTTAGAGCGTCAATTCGCTTTATGTCAAGTCACGCAGAAAATTGACGAGACTGTTGCTTCAGAAACAATTCGACTTAAGTCAACCATAACGAAGAAACGGCAGGAAACCAAGGATTATTTGAATGATAGATGGAATTATGAAACTTATCAAGGATTTGACGTTGATGATCTTGAAGATCAGGACGAGCTGTTGATGGAGTACAAACGAGTAAATTTGTTTCCCCTCGTTGAGCGATTCACGTTTCTTCCCGGCACTGACATGTATTATTGGGCCGGGGTCATCATGCGAAATCTGTGTCGTCGAAACGAAGCACGCGGCGGGGTTCGCCAGTGTGGAAATTTGGAATGTGGTCAATGGGAAAAATTTCCACGAGAGTTTTCCAAATGCCGCAGGTGCAAGCGAACCAAGTATTGCTCAAGGGACTGTCAAATCAAAGCTTGGAATTGCCACCGGAACTGGTGTATCCCTTCAACCTCTAGCAGTGGCAGTACCTCTACAGATCCTAATGCTTCTGGTGCTTCTCAATCCGCAGATAACTCTTAATATCCGGCATATTAATATAACATTACCTAGACGAAATGGTTTCTCATTCACCTCGTAGTCGTAGTTACTTTCATGTGGAGTTCAATTTGAAGCAATTGCCCAACTTCAGAATCCCTGTTGTTTCAAATTCATAAACACGCGAAATGCGCGCACACGTCCCCAATTTTACCAAGCGATGTCAAGGGGGGCGACTGGTTCGCCAGAACTCACCACGACTGATGCTGTCATTCCCGATGCTATTCCGTCTTATACCCCACTCAATCGATATATTCTCCGTGAGTTCGAATCAACTACGCAAGTTCCATTGCGGGACGACGGAATCAAAGATGCCGTCCGGTCGCAATTGAATGGGGGTCTACAAGATTTATTTGCGTACGTTGAATGCTTCTATGAAAATGATTTGAAGGAAGTCGACACAGAGTTGACAGATACGTACTTGGAGATGGCTATTCAAGCATTAAAGGCTCAATTCGACTTGGACATGATGTCAAATGCCATCGCCAAAGCTCGTGAACAATTGAAGGCTGATATCAATGAAAACCCTGAATTGATGTTGGAAACGCTCGAGTATTTTGAGAGTGTCGACAAGCAAGGTGTATTCAAAACTGTGAAGCAGCGATACCTCGAGGCGATGGCGACGAAGGATACCGATTTCGTTGAGTACCTTGAATCGAACCCCTACTACGAAATGTACCGAAACGCAGCCCAGATAATCATGGATCCCTATCTGGTGATTGCAAATGAAGATAACGATGACGATGTTGGCATCAGTGGTGGTAAAATATCATTAACGGATCCTATATCGATGACCAAGCTCGAGGATCCACAACGGCTGAGAAAATGTGGTCATACCTTCAATCTGGACTACATAAAAAGAAATGTTGGAAGCCGTGGTATTGATTGCCCCATCCCAGGGTGCCTGTATCAGTTGACTAAAGATGATTTTGTGCCTGATATCTCAATGAGACTACGGATTAAAGTAGCAAACGAGAAAGAGAAGCAGGGGAAGAGAAAACCAGTTGATTCTGTTAGAACTCGCGAACTGACCCCAGCTTAGTTAACCTGCTACATGAAAGGCTGACGATGTCTTATTGAATTGATTCTACCCGATGCAGTACCGATTTCCCTTGTAGCGTGAGTGAATCAGCGGCAAGCGCGACGAAATGAGAAAAAACACGTGAGAAGACATTGGATTACTCTTGAAGTCCTTTGCCGCCAGGCCAGCTGCATTGTTTCCATTCGACTCGATTCTCGCAACACACCAAGTCGCGTCGTCTGATGAAAGGTGCGTCGAGTTACGATGCGCGCGCGTACCCTTGTTTTCCACGAAAACAGCCGTCGTCTGGATCAAAGCCACGTCCATACAACATCGACAAATTACGTGAACCATCTAACAAGTGATGTGTCGTGTGTGTAACTGTTGATAGTGGTTTTCAAGTGAGGTTGATGTTAACGATTGATTTTGTGAAACAAGTGGTTTTCGCCAATGAGCCTAGATTGTTCTTAGTTGTTGAACCTCTTCTCGGCTAACTAGACGACAAATATTATGAAGGTGCCTACTTGACGAGGTATATGCCGCCTCTGGAAAATTGCAACCCCTTTCTTCTATTTAATCCTTGCGAATCCTTGTAAATTTCACATACACAACTATGTTGGCTTCAAACACTCTTGTTGCGTTGGCTTTGGCGTTAGCTTCGGCTTCCGCCTCCATCAATATCAAAGTTGATGCTCACATTGGAAACTTCCGCGGACGTGGAGGTGGCAAAGACAAAAAGAAGCATGACCATGACGATCATCCTCCCAAAGATTGTGACTCCACCTCGAGTTCCTCCGAGAAACCTTGCTCGAGCTCGAGTACATCGGCTGAGGAGTGCGATTCTTCCTCGTACGACGGGCAATGGTCGAGTTCTTCAGAAACGGAGACCCCCTCGCTGCTGACTGAGGAGACCTCTTCCGCTCCTTGTGAAAGCGAGTCTGTGTCTGCCAGCTCGCAGGCTGAGGAGACCTCTTCCGCTCCCTGTGAAAGCGAGTCTGTGGCTGAGGAAACCTCTTCCGCTCCCTGTGAAACGGAGTCTGTGGCTACTAGCTCGCAGGCTGAGGAAACCTCTTCCGCTCCTTGTGAGAGCGAGTCTGTGGCTGAGGAAACCTCTTCCGCTCCCTGTGAAACGGAGTCTGTGGCTACTAGCTCGCAGGCTGAGGAAACCTCTTCCGCTCCTTGTGAGAGCGAGTCTGTGGCTGAGGAAACCTCTTCCGCTCTCTGTGAAACGGAGTCTGTGGCTGAGGAGACCTCTTCCGCTCCCTGTGAAAACGAGTCTGTGGCTGCCAGCTCTCAGGTCGAAGGTACTTCCTCCATTCCTTGTGAAAGCGAGTTGGTGGCTGAAGGTACTTCCTCCACCCCTTGTGAGAGGGAGTCTGTGGCTGCTAGCTCTCAAGTTGAGGAAACCCTTGCCACTCCTTGTGAGATGGATCTGGTGACTGAAGGCTCCTCCGCCACTCCTTGTGAGAATGAATTGGTGACTGTGACAGTTCCTACTCCTTGTGAGATCGATCTGGTGGCTGAAGGATCATCTGCCACTCCCTGTGAGAATGAATTGGCGACTGCGACAATTCCTACTCCTTGTGAGATCGATCTGGTGGCTGACGTCTCAGTTTATGAAAGTTTATCGACCTCTTTCGTTGAGGACACTACTCGTCGTGTTGAAGAAACCTCTCTGCCCTGTGTTAAAGAGACCCAAGCTTCTTCTTGCGAAGATTCGTCCTCGCCCGGTGCCGAAGAATTGTCCACGCCTTGTGAGGAGGAGACAACTGCGCAAGACATTACGATCACCTTGTCAACTATCAAGACTGAAGGATCGTTGTTGCCAACACAATTGTTGCCTATCGGGTCTGAAGCAACTCAATCTCTTCTTGAGGTTGCAAATGACTCCGCGGAAGTGGAAATCTCGAAAGCTGCCTTGGTCTTGATCATGTTAATGGTAGCCTGGTAGTAATCTCATGTCTTCAGGTTGGCATCTGAAAGATATGGATGAATTTTTTGAGTATAATTGAGTAATTGAATATGATGACAACCTTTAAACGTGATACGCATGTAAGCATCTGCCATACTGGAATTATCCATATTTCTAATAATAATCGACTGCGGAGGAAATACTTATCAAGTCTTTGGTGTGTTCTACTTTAATGGCGAGTTGTGATTTGCGAATGCCACTTAACTAGCCCTTACCGGTGCAAAACTTTTTATACTATAGTCCTTTACTACACACCGATGTAGTCTAGAAGAAGATCAATAAAATCGTCGAATGCTATATTAAATCCCTTCATTCGTACATAACTACCTATTTCTCTGTGGTACCATTGCATCAAAAGAGAAAAACCGCTTCGTAGGCCTCAAACTAAAATCAAAAACACAAACATGGCGTCGGCCAGAGTTTTTGGAAGGTTTCCGTATTCGTTATACTTTGTTTTCAGTTGTTCCACAAATCTGGATGCATCGGATAAATAATAGTAGGCCTTATATAGCTGCCTTGGGGGCTATAAAACCTCTGGCGCAAAATTTATACTACTTATCATACTACATTTACCAAGTTGGACTTTGAAAAACTCAAATTCTTTGGTAGTATAACGGTTAGTATTTCCGCTTGTCACGCGGGAGATCGGGGTTCGATTCCCCGCCAAAGAGTATTTTTATGATACCCCGAGGATGATGACCGTCATTTCGAATATAAGCGGTTTACGTTTTTTAATATAATGCAAATAATAAATATATAACTGATTAATGTTTGCTCTCCAGCAATTTAACTTGTAGAGCGCATCGCTCGATTGTAATTAATAAGCGTCTGATGAGTTAAAAGCACAACAGAAAGTCATGATCACTTAGGTCGCCACCACTGGTCATATCCTCTCCGTTCACTTTAAGAATGCAGTTTTCTCGCCTGAAGCTTTCGAAGCTATTGAAGCATGACCGACAGGATATAAAATCGATTGCCTGCAATCTCGGTGGATGTCCGAGTCGGTCGTAGGAAAGATCCTCAAACGAGCAATTCCGGAATATGAGTTGTCGCAACAGCTGTACTGATATGAAGATAGGACTGCGAGACCTCAATATTTCCATGTCAACAAGTTCGACTGATTCCATTTCCGGAGGGAGGAATAATGAACATGTCAATTCCCAGTCGTACGTTAATATCAATTGCTTGACATGTATGAGATGGCTGAACATATCTTCGTGTAATGAATCCCACGATCTAAGTTCCAAATCGAGGTATGAGATTGCCTTCGGCAAAGCGCCATCAATGAAATTAGTCTTCACCAGAAGATTTCGACACTCAGGCATGTCAGTATCAACTAATTTGAAGCAATTAATCTCCACTGTGAGTGCATTGATGGTGCAGTCTCGTATCTCTTTCCCGGTTATAGTGACCTTCTGCGCGTTGATTGTCTCGCCTATCAAAGTAGGGTGGTTGATCACCAATGATGACAATCGTCCGCAGGAGCTGTGTAGAAGAGCACACTTGCTCAAGCAAAGTGTGGGCTCCTTCAGCTGAGTGTTCTGAAGAAATGAAACAGCCATAGGATTGTCACCACTATCCTTAACAACCGTGTCGGACCCACCAGTCTCCAGTCCCGATACACCGACATTATTTTGATCAGTAGAGCATTTGAGTTTGGTCGCCTGGAGCCGTAAAACAATTTCGGGAGCTCTTAACGCCAATATTTGAAGGAAGGGACGATATCGGATATCGTCCAAGAATAGCGTGGCCAAAGACAAACACGAATCCTCATCGAGGAAAAGCAAAAGGTTTCGGAAAACTGTCTTTGGCAAACCCACGAAACCTTTAGTAGCAGATGATGAAAGTTGTTCGGATGATATCAAGGGCGGAGATTTCACCTTCGAAAAGGGGAGAATGCTGATCTGCTGGTTAATTTCCAAGCCACATGATTTTCGTCGTTTCATAGAATCGAGCACTTTATGGGGACATAATGTGGGAGTTGCCTCTCTTTTGTCGTTTAATATATCTCAACGTTGCCATCGCGGAGTTGCGTCTGGATGATGATGAATCGTGCGTCAATATTCATCGCAAGCCCACTATGAGCTTCGATGCATGACATTTTCCATAGTCGCAGCAAGATCCCGGCAAATTGCAAATTTGGGCCCGAAATTCAAAAATGCCCGAGACGCAGTATGACCCTCGAGTGAAAAAATGGTGTGACAATTGTAGATTATGTCGTGCTATTTGGATGACTTCCACTGTCTGCTTACGTGAGCAGACACAAATCATGTGGCGAATGTGATTTATTATGTAGTTACGTTACACCAAGCGACCGTAGTTGGGATCTAACTCCCATCCCATTTGTCTGGCGACGGTGAACACGCCGTTCTTCGTCTTGGTGATGAGGACCTTGGCGAGACCTTGCGTCTGTTTCTTTGCTTGGGGGTTGTCGTTGTGGTGGGGGATGAGGTTTTCGTGGGCACTCAAACTGACAAAGAGAGCGAACGGAATCGACCACACCAACAACCCGAAAAATGAGCACACTTCGAGGAAACTGGGCACGTGAGGCGGCTCGTAGTCGGGCTTGAGACGCTCGTCGAGCGACGGGATCCGCGGGTTGTGGAAGTAGTTGAACCAGAAGAAGTGGTTGAGCACAACCAATGCGCACAGTCCCAAGAAGATTGGCGACGTAAGCTCAACGTAGGGGAACCGGTTGAGATTCTGGAGATAAACGAAATATGAAACGATGCTGAATAATGACAACCAGAAGGGGAAGCGGTCGATGATCACCAACGCCACGAATATCCCCATGATCGCGTAGATCATCTTGCGCAATATGCGTTTGGTGGGCTCGGTGTGTTCTTCCACAATCTCCAGGACGTAGTAGAGCCCCAGCGCAATGGCTAGCACGAGAAACACAAAGCCGATCACGGCTCCAATGTAGGATATAAGCTCTAGAAGCATGGCCGTCTATGTGGTGGTCTCCGAATTTCTCCGCGGTGCGAACGAGACGTGTTCGCAGATATCGCGTCTTCACCCGTCATCATGGGTTTAATCTAAAAATACACCCCTTGAACGTTCACAAGAAATTCCAATAAAATTTCTTGCAGTGCTGCCGCCGGAGTTGCAGAAAGTTAAAGTTAGGTGTGGTACATAGAAGGTCAAAGAAGGTGGTAGAACTATATCATGCATGGGTATTGTCTGTGGATGATCACTACAGTAGAGTTCTATGGGACGATAATCTAAAAGTATTATGCATTAACAATTAATCATAGATTTCAATGGGAGGTACCCGGTCCAAAGACTGGTACCAGTTATCGGCATCGAGTTCCTTCAGTAACCATTCCGACAGGAAGTGGACCAAGTGGCCCTGGATCTCCGTGAGGAGACGTTCCGCCGAGTCACGCTCAAACACCCGGTTGCCGTGTAATTGGCGGCGGATGCGCCGCTTCCGCTTGCGCTTGCTCTTCACCGGCACGGGGTGGGGTGCCACCGTCAGGTCGGTGCGATGGGTGATGGTTTCGTCCAGCTCTTCCTCTTCGTTGATGACGTCAGGGTGAGGTTGTGATCTCAGGGCGAGACCGGGGCCGAGCACCCCGCCGCCGTCATGCTTGAACGAGATCAGCAGGTTTTTACGGTCGAACCCCGGGCGGTATTGGGGACCGCTGTCATCATCCTCCAGATCCAGAGTGGCCTCGCCCATCACGTTCTTCTTCACTCGGTACTTGGCTTCTTGTTCCTGAGAGATCATGAACGCCTTGTTCAACCTGCTGTGATCTTTGTACTCGACCCAGGTACTCACCTGGTCGTCAGGCTGGCAATGGAACACCAAGCGGAAAAGCTCGGTGTTGCGGCGAGCCATGTCACTCCACATGTCCTCGTAGAAGTCATCGCAAATGGGGTCGTCAAAAGCGTAGGGGTCAACCCACCGCGAGAAGTTGTCGATGGTGTAGTCATTGACTTGGTCGATAAGGTCACGGGCTTCGCCTTCGGTCAATTTCACAATGGGCACGTGGTCTTGCAGAACTCTTTCCTTTTCCATCGACTTGTCCTTTTCTTCGACCACAGAACCATTGAAAGTATCAACTTCAGCCACCCCAACTTCCGCCGGTTCCGGCAGAGGACTCTTGCTGTTGTTGGAACCACCAGGAATGTGCACCGTCGCGGGTAAACCAGCGGCCAACCGTCTCTTGGCTTCTTTGTCTTCATCTTCTTTTACCTTAGCCGCCACTCTTTGAAGGTACAGAATCCGCTTAAGAAGTTGCCAACGCTCAACGTTGCGTTCGTAGATGATCTGCGCCAGTTCAGCGTCCATCGGGTCAACCATATCGGCATCGTCAGCCTCCAAGAAGTCTTGAACGGTGGTGAGATCAGGCAAAAATTGTTTAGTGGGGTTTTCAAGCATCTGCTTATGGGCAATCTCTCGCAACAACTTCCCTGCGTAAAGGCGAGCCCGCTTGGCTAACTTCAGGCGGTACTTGTCGAGACCTTCACCCATCACATCCTTCTTCTTGTCCGGGTTGTTTTGCACCCGCAGATCGTACAGATGTTTCTTCTTATCGCGGATACCCTTGTTGGCTTCGTGTGAACCCGTGCGGTTGTTAAACGATACCGTGAGGGGAATCGGGGTGGGCAATTCGTCATAGCCAAACACTTCCTCATCGAGATTCTCGGGCATCTTCGCCTGGTCGTGGCGGTGATGGTGCTGCTGGTAGTGGTGCCATCTTGGCGTACCGTCAGGCATCTGCAAGATGTCACGCAGAGCAAGCTCAACGGCAGCCAGCATTCTGGTGTATTTGCGGTCAGGGTACAGACCGGTGGCGGCAGCCATACCTTCGCTGGTTCCAGCGAATTCTTCAAACTTCTGGAAACGACGCTCCACTAAGTCTAAGATATCCACAGACACCCCTAAGTGCTCACGCATAAGTCTCAAACGCAACGTGTGAGGGAACTTGCCCACTTTGTACGGTTGACCGTTCATCGTGGTGTCGACGGTATCGGTATCTCTCACCACCGCACACACTTCGGAGTCACGCAACCCTCTCATCAGCCGCTCGTTGACGTTGGCCAGCCCGATGATGGCGGCACGGTCATCCACCACCATCGTCTTGGCGTGGATGTATAATTGCTCGGTGACCAAGTTGCGGTCGGGACCGATACGCCCCCATTTCCGCAACGAGAAGAACTGGATGTAGTCATCGGGGTCAATGCCCACTTTGCGCAACTTGGCAAAGATCAGCAGCGTCCCCCGCAGAATCAGGTAGAATTGGCATTGCATGATCACACGAACCAGCAGCCCTTCCGTTTCATCGATCTCGGCGGGGAAACCCGGCATAAGCGGGATCACGATGATCGCCTTCCACTTTTTGCCTTCACGGTGAGCCCGGATGATCCGCTCGACGAGAGCGTCGCCAAGACGGTTCTTAATGATCGTGCCTTGGATCTCACACAGAGTAATGAAGAATTGGTTTTCCATGTACACAAAGTGCTCCAGAGTCTCAATGAGCTTGAGGTAAGCATTCTGGATCAGCTGCTCGTGCTTCTTAAGCCCAAGCGACCATTGACCCAGCAGTCGTACAAGTTGCACTTCGCAAGTGCCCAGAAGCCCTAACCGGCGTACTTCATCGTCCAGTAACGGCGGCGGCGGCGTAAGCAACGGGGTGAGTCTCAGCGGACGCTTTTGCCGCAAAAGGTAGTTCCACCGTTGGACAAAGTGACGACCAAGGTCACGCGCCGGTTGCCCCGCCGTCATCATGTGGACATCGTGCCACGGCATCCGCGGCACCTTGTTCCGGTCGTACATGTCTTCATAGGGCTTGTCAAGCTCAATGAAGTCCATCACTCTGGGGTTGGAGTAGTCCTTACCTGGGAAGATCTGGAAGTGAGTGAAGTCATCGGGGTTGCGGGCCTCAGGGTCAAGCAGTTCAAAGTTGATCTTAGAATCGTCGACAAGCACGTGGTCAGCGGTGTCGTAACGCCCGTAACAGAGATCAATACCGCCAACGAAGGCGACGGTGGAGTCGATGATACACAACTTCTCGTGGTGGGCCCAGAAGTAGGTACCCAGGAGGAACTGGTTCGGCAGCCGGAGCACGTGGATGTTGTCTTCATTCATACTCATCAACGAGTGTTTTGTCCACAACGAATCGGTAGCAACGGTGGTACCCACGTTACGGTAAATGACGACGAAAATCTTCACCCCTTGTTGCGCCTTACGCTGCAACACCCGGTCCAAACGCCACTGCTGGTTACCGTTAGCGGGACGTCTCAAATATAATTCAGGCAGAAGCCACCAATCGTGGATGAAGATGGTATCTTTAGCCATCTCCAACGCCAGCAGCACCGCCCAGAAGTGATCACGCCCGTCGACAAACCACTTAGCAAAGCAGTTATGGCGAATCGGGGCAAACAGTCCAAACCGGTGGGGTTCAGAGTAGATGGTCAGGTTCTTCATGTCGTTCAACAGCTTCACCCACAGGTACATTTCCTTTTCCTTGACGTGGAACACTAACTTACGTTCGCCATTTTCAAGAGTGATCTTGTGGGTGAACGGGTTGAGACGGTGGGCTCGCAGTGGGTCTTCGGGCTCGTCCATGTCGATGCAGCGGTCGTCGTTGCGAGCAAGTTCGATTTCGTCGATGGTGCCGTCGTAGTCGATTTTGAACAGCGAGTCGACGAGGAACACGTCGAGGGGGATGGTGGAATTGATGTTCAGCACGTACATCACGTAGGAGTTGCGCACAAGCATCCACTTGTCCTTACGCCGGTCATAAATGCCGTATAATTCCTTGGGCTTGAAATGGCCCACGCGCCACCCTTGTGACCGGGCAGTGCCGCCCATGTATGCTACCCCTTGTTTACCCATGTACCCCGATTCGTAGCCAAGCAAACACAGAATCGGCAGGATTTCCAAGAAGTAGAAAAGCTTATTCAGCTCGGGACGAAAACTGACGACCTTGATCACCTCCAGTAAGTATTCCCAAACCTTGATGATATACTGGTTATTCTGGCGGTCCCGCTCAAGCAAGCGCAGCGGCGCCAGCGCCGCCAGCTGTCGACTGATCACCGTCAGCAACCGGTGCACCGCCAGCCGCAACAGGTGGCCCAGGTGCAGCGTCATCATCAGGGTATTGTCGTGAGCAGCAGCAGCAGCAGCGTCGTCGTCGGCTTCTTCAATCTCGCGGGGACGGTTACGCCATTGCGGCGGATAAGGCACTGTCGGCAACCGCGTCCGTTGTTCAATGTTGTGGTGGCTTGAGTTCCACTTTTGGCCGTGCCATTTTTGTTTAATCTTCAAATTCGCGTGGAGTCTGATCAAATCAGACGCCAGACGATCGACGGCCCATTTGATCCGATCGGGACCAACCCCGTATTCGAGACTAAGGCGGAAGCGACGGTTGGCTTTGCGAGGGTCACCAGTGATGTCGGTCACCGTCACCCCTAATAACGTTAGCAAAAGCGGCGATCTAGAAATACCATAATCGTCTTCAAGCAAAAGCAGTGCCAATAAGTTCACCGCCGGCCCCGCCGCCAACAACGTGTTAGTGACGTTTTGAGCGCGGAGAACGGTTTCCATATCGTTTTGGATCTGTCCCTGACTTTTGCGGCGCTGTTGGGGTCCGTAGCCCGGCCGCCGCCGAGCGAATTTGGTGAACCGGTGGCGAAACAGCCGCGGATTATTAGGGTCGTCGGCGACAGTAGGTACCTTCAGCTGACTCTTGAGCCTGGGCGAGATCCACAGCGGGTTACGCTTAGCCTTGGGAGTCTGCGGGGCATCACCATTAACAGCGCCATTAGCCTCCACTGGTTGGGCTGGGGGCGGCGGAATATCGACGTAATCACCTTCGTCAGGAGCTACACCCCCGATTGAAGGGCGGCGGACACCAGCATCTCCGTTGACGAGCTCTTGCTCCGGTAATGGGCCCGGCGGTTGAAATGGCGCCAAATGGTCACGGGGACCAGGAGGGACGACCACTGGGTCATCATCATCCGAGGGAGCATCGTCGTACTTGTCATCGTGGTGGCGCTGGAAATGGTGCTCGTGGTGGTGATGTTTGGGGTGATTAGGGTCGGGATGGTGATGGCGTTCGTGTTCTTCAAAGTACTCCCGCGCCCTGCTTTCAAGGTCCAGCGACCAGCTGTGGCGGTGTTCCAACGGGTCGTGACGGCGCCAGTCGCCAAACCCCATGGGGTTACCGATTTCGGGGGGTTCTTCGCCTCGCACCTGTCCGTACCACTCGTCGGGCAGAGGCAGCCGTTGGAGCCCCGGCAGCGTTATCGGCTCCAACGTGTGGAGGATTTCGTCAGCAGAGCGCTCCCGCAACGGGGAGCCCAGGTCTGGCTGTAACGGCATTGGCAATGGCAACTAACGAGGCGGTGGGAGGAGCGGCAACGATAATTCTGTGAACGCTGATGTTTATGCACCGAACAGGAATTGCGCACGTGACTATTTGCGCGTGACACAATAAACAGTGGACTCCGAAACGACAATGCACCGGAACCCGGCAACGAACGGAATACAGGTAGGCGCCGAACTGGAGTCACAAAACGGTAAATGTCACCGTAAACGTGGGCAATCTTTGCTATAGTTACACACTACCTTACAACCTGATGGTGACCGAGAAGTTTTGACGAGAAATATAGCCGAGAACTTCCGGTGTTTTGGTGGGTTGGTAGCGGTAAGCGTGGTGGGGGGGGCTTAGAGGCAGACGCAGCAATTGTCCTATTCCAAAAATGCGAGTCTAGCCTTACGTGGGCACTACCGCGGCCAGCCGGGCGGCGTGCGCGGAAACGAGCATGGTAATATACATCGGAGATGACACCAGATCACAATGACAACTGACAGTGGGTGGTGTACCCCGTGATGGGGGTTCTACTGTCTGAATGAACATGTCTTGAGAGTTCAATTACGAAACCTAGATCGTAGCAGGATATTTAGGTGGTGATTCCGAGGCTCGCAAATATATCTCGTCCGAAGATGGCGACATGTATGCAGGTTTTAATACTAGGAGTCGTCAAGTCGTCAGCCAAGGTCATCTAAGTCGTCAACGACACCAACCCCGCAATTTTAGGTGATCCGACTTATTTAATGATCAGAGTGTATACTCTATTATGTCAGGTTGATTCAAATCCACTTTGCCATATTTGAGATTTTTTTTTACCTGATCTTTCGTTAATCGGACTAAAATTTCCCGAGGAGTCGAACGCGCCACACCGAATGAAAACTGTCGTGAGTTCGAGTATTGCAAATATTCAGAAATTTTCACGAAAAATTTATATCCATTGAATTTCTAAATCAACTACACTACCGAATGCTGACAATTGGTCAATTGAGTCTAAATTGCATAGTTACCAACTCCACTTCGTTTATTTATAAAATCTGATGAGAATCAAAACCAAATCTAAAAAGGTGACCAATCACTCTCTGGAGAGGAGCTCGGTGTCGAGTCTGACTTTGTGGCCCAACCACAACGCGTGGTCGGTATGGTCCTTAAGATCCCCAAGCTCCAGGCGCGGGTGGATCAACACCAGTAACTTGCCGTGGTTCAATTGGAACCAAGGAACCACCTTCACAAACGACTCCGGCAGGTGGAAGTCAAGCTCCCACATGTTAATTGGGTGCGGGCCAATGGGCTTGTCCCAGAACTTGTACACTTTGATGTCGCCGGCGTCGACCTCGGACTTGAACTCGCGCAAGAACTTTTCGCGGAGATCAAAGGCGGCGTTGCGTTCGGTCTCGCTGTTGTTGTTCCAGTAGGTGTGGACGTCGTAGCTCTTGATGCCACCGTAGAAGGGAGAAGAAGGCATGGTGTTGTCTGTAGTAGTTGTGGCTGCTAGGCGAGATCGTAGTCGCCGTCGCACTGTCTTATACGTCGCTGATTAATAAGCCGCACTCCCTCGCTGCAGGCTAAACCCGTTAAACTCCCAGCGACGTTGGCGTATATATCGCCGGCGTCAAACACCCGCTGGGGATTAATAAGCCCCTGGACCACCTCTGACATCACTGCCGCGGTCAAAGTGCACACCAACACCGTCGCTACGCGCACGACATTCACGGGGAGACGCCACAACCAGTAGAACTCGGCGGTGAGCACACCGAACGTGACAAAGTGCACTGCCTTATCGTGAGGCAAATGGATCAGAGCAAAGCCGAGGTACGCCGCCACCACGAGCGACACCACGAACACTATGGTTAGTCGTTATGGACTAAGGTATTTAGTCATGTTGTTGGGCATCTTACCTGCTAGTACGGGGAGCCGGATCTGGGGGATCATCGTCATCACCATCATCATCTTCTTATGGCGCCAGCCTCTTTTTTTCTCTCACAGTCTTGTGCGAGATACGTTGGTGCGGCTTTCCTGAAGACTCACAGTGGTGATAGTAACCTAATGAGATGAGGGCTAGTCTTCGATGTTGGAATTACAGAAGATTTATCCAGGGTCCCAAGCGACCGCGACCCACGGGTGTTGCTTTTGATGCGTCAGCAGTAGCCACGCTACCAGTGATTACCGCTGATCGTCTCACCAAACATTTTGCCAAAGATGAGGTCACTATCCCTTCAGATAAACTTGTGACGAAATCTCAAACATGGTGGAAACGGGCTACCCAGGAGATCGAGTGGACTCTAGCTGACTACGACGAGATTCCCGATGTTAAAGTGGCTCGTTTAGAGCAAGAGCGCGAGCTGCGCCTAAAGCAATGGCAACCAGGCGACCCGCCAGTGAGACAAAAGAGATCAACTCACGGTTACAATCCTAAATGGCTCAAACCGCTACCAGAGGTAGTGATGCTTGGCCACACCAATGCCGGGAAACTGCTGATATTAAACGCTTTACTTCCCAGCAAACCGCTAGCTCGCGTCGCTAAGCGCCCCGGGTATACCAAGACTGTTAACTGCTATAATATTGGTAACCAGCTCCGAGTGCTTGATTCTCCAGGCTACGGCGAGTACGGCGAAGAGAAACAGGGGCAAATGGTGTTGGAGTACCTTGAGAGACGCCAGCAGTGTCGCAAGGCCTACGTGCTAATTGACGCCAAGGAAGGGGTGCTTGATTTTGATTACGATATTCTTGACCACGTCGCTGGTCTTGGCGTGCTGGTGGACGTGGTATTTACTAAAGTCGACGAAGTAATCTATCGCCACTATTGGCGCCAGGCGAAGGCGATGAAAGGGCGCCATTTCCTCAAACGTGACCTTCACCAGATGGTTAAAGATACCAATACTCAAATCATCGCTCATTTCCAACGCCTTTTGACGGAAGGAGGTATCGCAGATATCAATTATCCGGTGAATTTGATATTCACCAACTCCCATACTGATAGCTATGTGCGCCGAGAAGGCGGCATCGCGGCGCTCCGCGCCGATATCTACCGCGCCTGCGGTCTCGATACCCGCTAACCATTACCACTACCGATGAGTCTTTAACCTTGTATATATTCGTGGATACGTTACTAATTTACATTCGTCCTGGATCTGTGTGATTTTTTCTGTTTCAAAATTGGCCAGCTAGTATCTGCCGCCACGGCCGCCACGACCCCCGCCGCGGGAGAAGCCACCACGACCACCACCTCTCAGGAAACCGCCACGGCCACCGCCTCTGGGAGCACCGCCACGGCCGCCGCCTCTCAGGAAGCCACCGCGCATGCCGCCACGGCCAGCGCCGCCACGGCCGCCACCGGCGCCGCCGCGAGCACCCTTCTTCTTCGGGGGCTTGGGACCCACTTGCTTGGGCTTGGGCAAGAATCTCTCCAACGGCAACAACTTGTCCGGGGCGATGAAGAATTTGTCGCCCTGCTTGAACGACTCGGCCTTGACGCCTTCCGAGGGCTTGATGGTGAAGAACACCTCGTTCAAGGGACCGAGGATCTCGTCGACCTTACCCACTTGGGTCTTGTTTTCAAGGTAGATAGGAGCGTTGAAGTAAGGGATCTTGACGTTGATCAGGCGACAGACGATGTCGCCTTCGCAAGCGTGCATGAACGCCCCCATTTCGAGCACCTGGTCGGGGGGACCGACGGGGGCAAACGATCTGCCGCCACGCCCTCCTCTAAAGCCGCCTCTGCCTCTGTTCATGGTGGTTGAGTGTGCGGTGTGGGATACAGAAGATGCTCATCGCTTGAAAAAAGTGAAAAGTGCGCCCAGCGCCCAGTGCGACGAGAGAGAAGCGACAGTGAAATGAGTGTATAAGATAAATGAGGAGAGAACAAATGATCACCAGGGAAGGATTCAGCGATTCACTTCGAATGTTGTGTTAAAGAGATTGATTTACAATTGTCGTTTATTTCCATCGTTGTCGTATAATTAGTTGATTGAGTTCAATCTACCATTAAAGAATTTCACACTAGTATTACTACTACCTTCTCTCATAGTTCATAGTCTTGAATTCTATATTCATTACAGTCTCTTTTCACCAGCGTATGATTATCTCCGCGCCGACACTAGCAGAGCGTACATTTAAGGCGCGTATTATTGACGGCTCCAGCCATCTCCGGCACCCGCGGCGACCCTAACCCCTCCAGATCACCGAATTACACCCAGCGAATACGCCCACTCCAGGAGACAAATCCTTCAAAATAATAACATTAACCATATAACACCAGCCCTACAATGTAGCTACACCACTAATTATTCGAAATATCAGCCCACAAGTCCCTGTTTTTCCTCCACCTGCTGTGTTTGTTATCGGTCACACCGTCGTGTCGTTATCACTTTTTGCGATCGGCTAGCAAATCAGCACGACACACCCGCCCAACCGCACCCGCAAGCCACACCAATGAACTCGTCGGCGACCGTGTCCCAATTCCAGGTGGGGCTCACCCCTGATGAGAAAAAGCTCTACTCCCAGTTGTTCAAGCAATTGGACCCGGAAAACACCGGGATCATCACCGGCGACAAGGCCCGCACCACCTTCGAGAAGTCGGGTCTCCTGCCACCGATCCTCGGCGAGATCTGGCAAATGGCCGACCCCAAGAACTTGGGCTTCCTCACCCAGTTCGGCTTCTGCTTGGCCATGCGCTTGATCGGCTACACCCAGCACGGCAAGCACCCGCTGGCGGCGTTGGCGCAACAGCCGGGTCCTTTGCCCAAGTTCGCCGATTTGCTGTTTACTTCGGCGCCCAGCGGCGGCGCCATGGCGGCGCAACTGACCAACGGCCTGTTTATGGGCACCCAGCCGCTGGCGTTGATCCCACAGAACACCGCCACCGGCCAGTTTAAGCCCCAGGAACCGTTGGGCGCCGTGCCGCCCCAGGACGTGGCCAAGTTCACCCAGCTATTCACCAAGACCGTCGGCACCCCTCAGGGCTACTTGGACGGCGCCCAGGCCCGCGATATCTTCATCAAGGCCAAGTTGCCCACGGCGACGTTGGGCCAGATCTGGAACCTCGTCGACCGCACCAACTTGGGCAAATTGAACTTGTACGGGTTTGTCATTGCCATGTACCTTATCCAGCAGTTATTGAGCGGTCAGATCAAGCAGTTGCCGCCGTTTTTGCCCGAAAGCTTGTGGCAGCTGGTGGGCGACCCTGGCGCCAGCCGCGTGGTGTCGCAGGCGCTGGTGGCGCTGAACAACACCACCTTGGTCCACGGCCAACCGCAGAGCTCGCCGCAAGCGGCCCGCCAGCCGTCGCAGGCGTCGACCATCGGCTCCTCCGCCACCGCTACTGAGGACTGGGTGGCTACCCCTCACCAGGTGCAACAATTCAACCAAATCTTCACCAATTTGGACAAAAACAAGTCCGGCCAATTGCTGCTGGACCAAGTGGTGCTGTACTTGATTGGCTCGAAGTTGCCCCAGCAGGAATTGGCTGCCATCTGGGATCTTGCCGATATCCAAAACACCGGCGTCTTCTCGCGGCTTGAGTTTAGTTTGGCGGTGTTCTTGGTGCAAAAGAGCCTCAACGGCGAAAAGTTGCCGAATATCGTCCCCGAGTCGTTGCTTAAGTCGTTGACCACTTACCAGAACCAAGTGCAACACACGGCGCCGCCGATGCAGCTGCCTCCCGCCGCCCCCGCTGGCGGTGCCGCTGCCGCTCCCACTGGTGCTTCCACCTCGACGCTGCCGCCTCCCTTAAACAAACCCAAGACGGCCATGGACGATCTCGTCGACATCTTCGCTCTGCCGTCTAATAGTCGCCAGGCCTCGGTGGCCCCCGACCCCGCTGACTTGACCCACAGTCTGACCGACATGCCTCGCGTCCGCAACAACGTGACGGGCCCGTTCAAGCCGACGTCGTCGTTTGGCCAGCAATTGATGGGTGACCAGGGCGACTCTCTGGGTGCCGGTGCCACTGCCGGTGCCGCCGCCGCTGGTGCTGCTGCTGGTGCTCTCGGCGCCGCTGCCTTATCCCACTCGCACTCAGCGGTGTCGCCTCAATCGTCGGCGCCGCAATCGCCGCTGAAGCTGGCTAATTACGACGCGTTGCGCAGCATCCCCCCTCCTCGTGCCTCCACTGGCGGCGAGCGGGTGCTGTCGCCGTTGTCTCAGCCTCCTTCGCAAACTCAGTTGGCCCCTACTAACACCGACTTGTACGCCGATGCCGACCTGAAGGAGTTGTCGCAAGCCACCACCGACGTCGCCAACTACCAGAACCAAATCAAGCTGTTGGCGACGCAAACTACGGCTCTCCACGACAAGCGCGCTCGCCAACAGGAAGAACTTGCTCGTGTGCAACAAGCTAAGCGTGAGATCGAAGCCAAGCTTGGCAAGTTGCGCCTGCTGTACCAGCAAGAAGTGAAGCAATCGGAAGAGCTTGAGGCCGCGTTGGCCAAGGAACGCGAAGAGAAGGAAGCGTTGCGACTGGAAGCGCTGATTGCCGAAGCCAAGCACCACGCCCTCCAACAAGAGGTGGCGGCGAAGCAAGCCGAGCTCGAGAAGTTGAAGCAGGAAAACAAGAGCCACACCGACAAGATGGCCGCCACCAACGCCGAAATCACCCAGTTGGAGCGTGACTTGGACCTGCACACCCTGAGCCACACTCAACTCACGAACCAGGCCAACGTCAAGAAGAGCCAGTTGCAAGTGGTGTTGGTGAAGGTGCAAGAGTTGCGCCTGAAGATCGCCACCATCCAGCAGGAACACGGCGACTTGCAAAAGAGCATTACCGACAGCGAGCAGCAACACGCTCAGCTCGAACGGGAAATGGCGGAATTGCACCAAAAGGGACAGACCCTCACTTCGAGCCACCAGGATTTGCAAACTAAGCACCAACAGGTCAAGGCTCGTTACGCTCAGACGCAAACCTCGTACAACGAGTTGCAACAGCTGCACCGGCAATTGCAAGACCAGCATGCCCAATTGCAGCAGCAACACGCGCAGTGGCAGCAAAAGGCCACCGAGGCCGACTCTCAGTTGGCGCAATTGCAACAGGACCACACCTACACCCAACAGCAGATTGCCACTCAGCGCCAGGCGTCGTCGGGTAGCGGCGCCGGGGTTGGTGTAGCTGCTGGAGTTGCCGTGGGTGCTGCCGCTGGCTTAGCCGCTCGTGGCCTCTCTCGCGAGTCCAACGACACCATTGAACAGCAACCGCACCGTCTGGAACCGCTGGTGGGCCACGGGTCGCTGGTGGCTACCGACTACAAGCACGACAACCAGGACACCCCAGTGACCCTGCCGCTGGGCTCTGAGCTCGGCTACGGCCAGGGCAACGCCGGCGTCATCGGCGGCATGGTGGGCATGCCCGGTGTCCCCATTGGCGTCCAACGCACCGATCTGCTCACGCTGCTGGTGCAAAACAACGCTCCTCTCTCCGTCAGAGACGACAACTTGGACGATATCAACGACCGTGATGTCGCCGCTCACGCTGACTCCGAACAGGTGAGACTGGGCGGCATCGCCGTCAAGCTGGACGAGGCGCTGGAGAAGCCGACGCTGCTGGGAGGCGAGCTGTTTGAGTTTGTGTCGCAGGAAGACGCAAAGAGCCTGCCTGGCGTCGAGCCCCAGACGTCCGCTTCTGCTGTTGCTGGTGGTTCTCGCGGCTTGGCTGAGGAAGAGTTCCCTCCCATCCGTGAATTGGAGATTGACGAACTGGACTCTGACGACGACGACGACGGCCGTGGTGACCAGTTTGACGACGCCCGCTCGTCGTTGCCGCTGGCGCTGCGCAAGGTGCTGGCTGCTGGGGTGTCCTCGCCGCCGGCAGTCATGGACGACTTTGACTCCAACTTCGAGAACTTGACCGTGGCTACGCCCGAAGTGAAGGAGAAGGACATGTTCGATGACTTCGACAACCTTGAGAACGCTGACGAAGGTGCCGGTGACGAGGAGTTCCCTCAGAACGATTTCTCGTTCTCGAACGAGTTTACTGAACAATACGGCGGTGGTCGCCCTCAATCCACCGCCCAAGACAAGGACGAGTGGGAACAGATCTTTGCCGGTTTCGGTAACGCCCAACCCGGCGCTGCCGGCGTTGCCGGTGCTGCTGGTGCTGCTGGTGTTGCTGCCGGTGGTGTTGGTGTTGCCCGTGGTGCTATTGGCAGCGACGGTCTTCCTGTGGACGCTCCTGCGTACTCGGAGTCGCCTCACATGGCGGCCCCGGCGCAATTAGGCGGGCAACTCCCCGACCTGGGTCCCATCCCTCAACACCACACTCCCAGCGGCGCCAACCAGGGCCAACGGAAGGCTGCGGAAGCGCTTTCGCTGGAAAAGGAAGCGGCGGTGGAAGAGCTTGTGGGCATGGGCTTTGACCACGACACCTCGCTCCAGGCGTTGAAGCAACTGAACTGGGACTTGGCTGAGGCTACTAACTACTTGTTGGATAACGCATAATTCTTGCTGTATGTATTCTTTATCTTTTTGTATGATTTAATTTAACACTGTTGTAGATTGCCTAACTAGGGGTGTAGGGCTAGGGTGGCGAACCCTAGTTCACGTGACCTCAGGCCCAATACATGTAAAAGTAGTCAATTACACTAACTAAGAGGACAGTGAAGAGCATAGATAGGCACCAGTGGCAATAGAGAATGCCATCACACCGATTCTCGTCTCAGTTGTTGACGATTGCTTAGTCTTTCAACTTCTCTTTGGATCGGCCTCCTGCACACACCGCGATGGTGCACCTTTAAAAATTTTCAGCAGCGCAATGCGAAAACCACTTGGACGAAGTTTCATACTGACAAGCCACCATGTCTGACACCGAAGTTATCGAAGAAGTTCCCCAACAAGAAACCCAAGACCAATCCGTGTCGATCGAAGACTGCCTCAAGGTTGTCTTGAGAACCTCGTTGGTCCACGACGGTTTGGCCAGAGGTTTGAGAGAAGCCTCGAAGGCTCTCTCGAAGAGAGAAGCTCAACTCTGTGTGTTGTGCGACTCGGTCACCGAAGACTCGATCATCAAGTTGGTCGAAGCCTTGTGCAACGAACCCGAGCAAAAGATCCCCTTGATCAAGGTTTCGGACGCCAAGTTGTTGGGTGAATGGGCCGGTCTCTGCCAATTGGACAGAGAAGGTAACGCCAGAAAGGTCGTCGGTGCCTCGTGCGTCGTCGTCAAGAACTGGGGTGCCGACTCCGAAGAAAGAAACGTGTTGTTGGAACACTTCTCGCAACAATAAGCGTGTGGGACCTAATAGAGTTTTAAATCAATATACACCGTAATCTTTCCTATTACTGTAAAATTTCATCAAATGTATCGTTTAAATTTTTGATTTACGTAACAAACATGGCGAGGGAGATATGTGTGATATATAGACTAAGATCACGGGTTTAATTCGGGTTTAACAGGGACCACGGAAGGTGCGCTCGTCCTTGCCGGCCAACTTCTTGGTGGTCTTTTCCTGTTCGAGCTTCAAGTTGTCGAGCCCGCCCGTGGTGATCAGCATCAACATGTCGCGGATCAACGCCGAGATCTCGTGGGAGTCCTTGGCGCCTTCCTCCTTGTTGGCGATCCTACGCACCTCCTTACACGCTTGCATGAGGGTCTTGGTGATCTCGATGATGTCTTCGATCAACTTCTCCAACAACGACATCAGCATCGAGATACGCACCACCACCCGCAACACCTTGGTGTCACCTTCGTCAGGGGGCAAGTGGTAGTTGGGGACGATGATCCCCTTGTTACGGAGCATGGTAGACACCAATTCCTGGGGAATTTCGGGGTATTCTTTCTGGAACTCGTCGGAGAAGGTGAACGCGACCACGGGGAGACCGGGCTTAAAGTGTTCGTTGACGTTGTTGAGGTCCTTCGTCGTCGAGTCGGTGTAGTAGATCTTTTTGTTGTGGTCGGTGATCTTCTTGTTGATCACCGACAAGCACTTGTAGTAGCCCGAGGCCTCGAGACAGTCGGACAAGAGTCTGGCGTTGGAGAGACACCCGTCAAACACCACTTGGTACCCTTCGAACCCGAGGTGCAAGAAGTTGTAGTATTGCATGATCACCTGGAAACCAGGGCGGGAGAAGTTGAGCCCGAAACTCTCTTCGGTACCACCCAAGTAGTCCAACGAGAATCTAAGCGACTCAGGCAACCTTTCTCTAGTTCTCCAGATCACCCACCCCAAACCGACGGTGGTGAGCCCGTACTTGTGACCACTGGTGTTGATGGAAACCACTCTGGGCACGCGGAAGTCCCATTCGATCGAGGGGAAGCAGAAGGGGGCGACAAACCCACCCGAGGCACCGTCAACGTGGATGGGGACGTCATACCCTTTTTCCTTTTGCACTTCGTCGAGCAAGTCGTTAATGTACTTGACGGGTTCGAACGCCCCGGTGAACGTCAGCCCCATGATCACAAACACACCAATGGTGTTTTCGTCGATGTTTTCCTTGATCTTGGTGGTGTCAATGACGTGGTTGGTGTGCAGCGAGATGGGGATCAACCGGTTCTCGACGTCGAAGTAGTTGGCGAACTTCTCCAAAGCCACTTGGGCACACAGAGCCATCAAGATGTTGGGTCTAGAGTAGTCCTTACCTTCGGCCTTACGCTTAGATTGCCAGGTTCTCTTCATAGCAAGCCCGGCCAACATGATGGCTTCAGAAGAACCGGTGGTAGCAGTGCCAATAGCGGAGCTGATCAAGTCGCCGTTCTCGTTGCGCTTGCTAGGAGCGTGCCACAAGTTACCGATCATGGCGACACAGCGGTCCTGGATCTCGATCAAGGCGGGGTACTCGTCGTTGTCACTCAAGTTCTTGGTGTAGTTGTCCAAAAGCAACTTCTCCATCGTCACCGACAGACTGGTGTTGACGAACGACGCCAAGTTCAAAGTAGGGGTGCCGTCCAAGGTCAATTCCTCCTCAATGGTGCGGTAGACCAACTTGGAGTTGGCGGGCCGTTCGGGGATCTCGTAGCGGGGCACCAACACGTTCGAGTCGTACTCGAAGTAGAACTCCTCTTCCTTCGAGGTGCGGTACTCCTGGTTCTTCTTCAAGAACTGGGTGATGAAGGTGTCGGCATTGACGTGTTTAGACAACGGCATGGCTAATGGTGGCTAAATAGGGATCGTCTAATGGGGAGTTTATGCCCGATTTTGGTTTGCTTTTATAGTAGCAATTGCTCTGCATACAGCCCGCTTATCCCCCATTATGCTGGTACGTCTCACGGGCGTAACGGAATTATGTGACCGGAGTTTAATTTGACAGCTGGAGATCGAGCCACAAAGACCGGTGTCACCGTTCCCCTAATTGAGGGGATTTCGTCGTCAATGCAAGCAATGATGTCAACCGCCTCCGCCAAATGGCTCGCTAGCACCCGGTGCGGACGGGTGTCCCCCACGGAGAAACACTGCCTAGCCGGCATTGTCCGCCGACAGTTTCATGAGACAATATGCATCGGCGGTCCCAGGACACGACATCGACGCCCCGTACCCGTGGGCATCCGGGTCGGTAGCCTCATGGCCGAATAAGCCACCCCCTCGCAGTTACCGCGCCGACACCGATGGTCCCGACCATTTCGGTCGATAAAGATCTCGGAGAAGGAAAACTAACCAAACGGGATTACCGGTCACGATTTATTGAAGATACCGTTCGTCGTTTACTATTATATCTATCTACTCAACGTCGTCAAACTTTTGGTCGGTCAAGTCGGGGATTTCTTCGTCGCCACCTTGAGGCATCGAGGCGGCCAATTCCTCAGGGGTCTTGCCGGCCTGGATCTGTTCGGCCAACTTTCTCAAGATTTCGAGGTTTTCGGCGCCCAATTGAGGCAAGATTTGCGGGATCAATTGGGTGACGTCCTTTTCTTGAGGGTAGCCGGTGAAGGCGAAAGTGTTCGAGGCAGCAGCGCCGGTGACACCGACTCTGGGGAAGTGCAACACCTTGCCGTCTTCTCTGAAGAAGTTGGCTTCTTCGATGTTGTCGATCTTGGTGGCCTTGATCTTTTGCAAGGCTTCGAACAACTTGGTGTCGTCACCGTCGGTCTTGATGGCCTTCTTGGCCTTGACACGGGAGCCACCCACCTTCTTGGGGGCGGACTTTTGCAACTTGGCGAGCTTTTCGGGGTCAACAACCATGTTCTATTCAATGGAGAGGATTTTTCATTTTGGGGATGAAAAAATTGTCGACGGCGAGCCCAGGGTCACGTGACAATTTGCACTGAGGGTTGAACCTAATAGCAAACCATCAACCGACTAAGACCTAGAAGTAGAGGTAAATTAAATTAGTAGCATCTTATTATCCATTTTCTTCTCATCTAAATTGTTTTGTCTTTTTGGTTAGTTAATCCACTTACACTAATTAGGTACCATCATCACTACCCCGCAATCCACCATTTCTTCTTCACACCGATCTTCACCGACACGGTAAGCATATACGACATTTATGCTAGCAAGTTTGACAATGTACATGTCTCAAGTTATGTGCTTTGTGTTGACTCGCTAATCATCCACAATAGTGATAAGTTACAAAAATTTATCAATTTCAGAAAATGCAATAATTTTGGACTCTAATCATCTAGAATCGCAACGGAAGTGCCATTATGTAGTGTAAAACACAATATATATACTGAAAATTCATGTTTTGACCTCTTGGAGTCGAATTTGAGCCGAAAAAACGCGCAAAGTACCTTTCAACTTCCCTTACAATACAAACCGGCCAATTTATTAAGCCAAGATCGTCTTTGGTAGTATAACGGTTAGTATTTCCGCTTGTCACGCGGGAGATCGGGGTTCGATTCCCCGCCAAAGAGCTTTTTTCCTCTCTCGTTCTTTTGTGAGACAATTGTCGAAAAGTGTGGAGGTGCGGCGCGATTCCAAGTGTCCTTATTTTTCCCGTTCGCCACCAATGAAGACGATCAGCTTTATTGCCCTTTTGTTCTCGGCGATTGCCCTCTTTGTCGGCCGGGCTATGGCGGCGGCCGAGCTTCCTGAAAACCCCGAAATCACCAATCGGGTGTTCTTCGACATCGAAGAAGACGGCAAGCCTATCGGGCGGATCACCATGGGTCTCTTTGGCACCGTGGTGCCCAAGACGGTGGAAAACTTCCGTCAATTGGCGATCTCCACCGACCCCAAGTTTGGCTACACCGGGTCCATCTTCCACCGGGTGATCCCCAACTTCATGCTCCAAGGTGGTGACTACGAAACCGGCCAGGGCTACGGCGGCCAGTCGATCTACGGCAACAAGTTCGAGGACGAGAACTTTGAGTTGCAACACGACCGTCCTTACCGGTTGTCGATGGCCAACGCCGGTAAGAACACCAACGGGTCGCAGTTCTTTATCACCACTGTGGTCACCTCGTGGTTGAACAACGCTCACGTGGTGTTTGGCGAAGTCATTGACGGTAAGGATGTCGTCGACTACATTGAAAAGGTTAAGACCTCGAGAGGCGACCGTCCCCTTAAGGAAGTGAAGATCGTCAAGCTGGGTGAGCTCGATGCCGACGGCAACGAGATCAACGCCGAGTCCGCCACCGCCGACGCCCGCGACGAATTGTAGGCAATAGTATAATATTTAGATTATTGGCCCAGAGAGACCCTGTAGAACCACAGTTATGTGACTGATCACCGGTATCATTCACTAGCATTTCGGAGCGCGATCGGAGAGGAAAAAAAGGTGGGTTCACCGTAAACGCCGGACGTTTGGCCATGGACACCACCGACACCGATACACGACCAGTAAGTTGTTTTTGAATTATATTGTTTACTATCGATAACATACTAACCGTTTTAGAGACGGAAAAAGACGTCGAGGGCGTGCAATCACTGCCACAAGGCTCACATGACCTGTGATGCTGGCCGGCCGTGTCAGCGATGTATCCAGCGGAAGCTCGACAAAACGTGTCAGGACGCTCCCCGGAAGCGGAAGAAGTACCTTATTGATGTCCCCACCGAGGCCATCGACACCTATGCCCCCGATCAACCCCCACCCCCTTCAGAGTCCTTCTTCAGCAAGAGTCCTCGGGAATCACTATATCCTCCTCCCCAGCAGCAGCAGCAGCAGCAACAGCAACAACCAATGGCACACACAGCGGCTCCAGACACCCAATCGATGCAGTCAGCCAAGTATAACCCGATCACTGGCCGCGGATCGCAAACGAACCAGTTCATGTCCTCCGCCGTCGATATGGAGTACAGCACTCTTTCCAACATTCTCCAGGACATCCCCTCTACTGACTCCAACCCCCAGTCACCGGCACTATCACCAGCCACTGCTCGGAGCTATTCTGGGTACTCCATGGCCCCTTACCCCACAAATAATCCGCGCCCGCCGGCGCCTCAACACCACCATTCCTCATCGCTGGCAATGGCGGTACCGTTATACGATAAGCACTTCAAGTGTGACGAGCTGATAAACCAGTATTTCTTAGGTGAATCGGCCGCGGAGCTGACGGCACCCGTTACCTTCCCTGACGTCATTGCTGCCATCGATGCCATGGCTCGCGCCGACCCTGCGGTGATGAGAGAGCGAAATAATAAGCTGGCGCTTTCGTTTGCCGTCGGGATATGTCTGGATGACCCCGAGACTTACTATAAACACCAGGTGTATAAGGAGCCCGAAGAGATTTACCAGCAAGTCAAAAAGCCGTTTAGCTATACTCCGGGTTACCACATGTTGATTGCCTACTTGCGCAACCGGTTCCCCAAACCGATGTTGGTGAAAATGGCCGAGCTGATGGCGACGTATAGACCGTCATTTATTGCCTGTACCAACTCCCTTAAGGAAGGTGACCTTATCTTTATGGAACAGTGCTTCCAGCGAACACTTCTAACCTACGACAGTTTCATTCGTGTCAGCGGTACTCCCACCATCGTGTGGCGACGCACGGGGGAGATCGCCTACGTTGGCCACGAGTTTTGCATTTTAACCGGGTGGAGCAAAGACGACTTAATCGGGAAGAACCGCCGCAAGTTCATCGTTGAGCTTCTTGACGATAAGCTGGTGGTGGAGTACTTCCAGCTCTTCAGTCGTATTGCCTTTGGCGACTTTTTGGGTGCTACCATGACCGAATGTACCCTTCTCACCCCGAAACCCGACGTCAAGATCCGCATGGGGTGTATCTGGACGCTTAAGCGGGATGTGTTCGGTATCCCCATGATGATCATCGGCAACTTCCTCCCCATTCTCTAGGCTACGGTTATTTATAATATATTCATGTACAACCACAATAGAACGATTTATAATCAATTGACAATAATTTAAGCAATTTTTCAGAATTGAATTTCAGTAGATCCAACAAGTTTAAGTGATATTGACTGTCTCTCTCTAGTAAGAGCTTTCTGTCACCCCTTGCTTATAATGTACCCCGGGTGCGATTGCGTAATCAGGGTTGCCATATATACTCCCCAGCATGCCCCCTACGCACCCAAACATGCTGCTCACGCCGACCCTCGTGACGACGGTGGCGATCATATGCCTTGGACTGCTTCAATTCGGCTACCACATGGCCGAGCTCAATTCTCCCGAGCAGATCTTGTCGTGCCAGCGCCTGGAGCCCGTCCCCGGTCTACCTTATGAGGACACCTGGTTTGGCAGCCACGGCTACGCCCGGTGCCTCGATATGTCCACTGAACAAGTGGGGATGGCGACGCTGATTTTCTCCATTGGTGGGCTCTTAGGTCTGATCTACGTCGGATCGCTTGCTGATAAAGTGGGGCGGTGGCGCGTGCTGGTAGGCCAGACATTGGTGTACTTATTGGGGTCGCTCGTCGCTGGATTGGCTAATACGTACTACCAATTGCTTGCGGGTAGATTCCTTCTGGGGATAGCCGCAGGGCTGGCGCTTGTCATCACTGCTATCTACATTAACGAAATTGCCCCTACACTGGCTAAGGGTTTACTTGGGCTGATGAACCAAGTACTGATTAATGTCGGTATCTTATTGACGCAATCGTTAGCGCTTATTTGGTGTAATAACAACCAGTGGCGACTCTTATTGCTCATGGGGTGTGTTGTGGCTGGCGTCAATTGTCTCCTTATTTTAGCCTATATCCCCGAATCACCAGTGTGGTTGGAGGCGAATAACCGCGGCCCCGAGGCGATGACGGTGCTCCACCGTATTCGTGGTGGTGACTACGAGCTGATTCGTACTGAAGTCGCCAGCTGGAGATCGCAAGACGATAACTTACTTGGTGGTGCTCTGAACCAAAAGACGGTGGGTATTCGCGACTATCTCCGCTTGCCTCAGTACCGCAACTCACGAGTGGTGGCTACAGGGATCTTGGTATTACAACAATTCGACGGGATCAACTCAATTATCTTCTACGGGGTGGGAGTGCTCACTTCTATCTTTAGTAACGCCATCGCCATCAACTGCGTCATCGCCTTGGTGAACGTGATTGTCACGTTTGGTGCCGCTCAGTGGGTGGATAAGCTTGGCCGTAAACCATTGCTTTTGTTGCTGGTGTCGATGCTTGGTGTGGCTAGTGCGATCATGGCGTTCGGCATCATGTGGTCGCTGGCGATCCTTTCCGTGGTGGGCATGTTTACCTACATTGCCTTCTTCGCCGTGGGGCTTGGTCCCATCCCCTTCTTATTAGTGGGAGAAGTTACACAGCCGCAAGCTAAGGCGATCGCTCAGAGTTGGGGGACACTGATGAACTGGGTGGCGACATTCATTGTGGGGTACTCGTTCCCGTTATTGATGAAGGCCATGGGCGGGGCCGTGTACTTTATCTTTGTCGGCATGTGTGCCTTTTCCTACTGGTTCATCAAAACGAAAGTACCGGAAACTAAAGGTAAAAAGAGCTACGAGGAGGTATGGGGCATTCAGTGATTACTAGTGCATCCCCGCACTCAATTTCGCAGCCACCGTAAACACGCAATTATGGCAGCTATAACTGAACGACCACGATATGAAGTAAAAAAATAAATGACGACTAACGAGACCACTTGTACGATTATAGTTTTACGTTATCAGGTAGGGTTGGTGTGGTGTTGGGCGTTGAAATGGTGGGGTAGTGGTACGACTGTAGTTTTTCTCCCACGTGACTTAGGGTTACGCACCTAACCCCAACCACGCGGAATTTTTTTCAATATAGCGAGCGAGAGAAAAATCTGTTAACCGCAAGATGCCTACCAGACTCACTAAGACCAGAAAGCACAGAGGTAACGTTTCTGCCGGTAAGGGTAGAATTGGCAAGCACAGAAAGAACCCTGGTGGTCGTGGTATGGCCGGTGGTCAACACCACCACAGAACCAACATGGACAAGTACCACCCCGGTTACTTCGGTAAGGTGGGTATGAGATACTTCCACAAGCAAAAGGCTCACTTCTGGAGACCCGAAATCAACTTGGACAAGTTGTGGACTTTGGTTCCCGAAGAAAAGAGAGACGAATACCTCAAGTCGGCCTCGGCCTCGGCTGCCCCCGTCATCGACACCTTGGCCCACGGCTACGGCAAGGTCCTCGGCAAGGGTAAGCTCCCCGAAGTCCCCGTCATCGTCAAGGCCAGATTCGTGTCGAAGTTGGCCGAAGAAAAGATTGTCGCTGCCGGTGGTGTCGTTGAATTGATCGCCTAATTGTATAGTAATAGAAGGACTTATTGGTAATGAATAATGCTCACACACTCGCCACCGCACCCATACTTACCTACCGCACACACACCTAGCAAAAAAAATGTTTTGTTGTTGACGCTGGGTACTGAAACCGCAGTGGGACGCAGTGGTCGCAGTGGCAGGCTGCTGAGGGGTTTATCTCGCCCCTCCCATGGGAAGGCGCGTTTGTCGCGCCCGCTAGCATCACCACACACCGTTAATGACCGAAGCCTTCGACGAGAGTGTCGACACGTGGACGCCGGAACTGGCGGTGGACGACCGCATCCGCCAGCTCCTCAACGACCCGGCTAACTACATCCACGCGTTCATCCAGATCATCCGCTACCTCAAGACGAGAAAGCGCACCGGGTGGTTGGACCGGGGCATCGACGCCGCCCACACCGAGCTGATCGCCGACCACATGTACCGCATGGCGGTGCTTGCGATGATTGTCCCCCGCGACGACATCAGCATCGACACCTGTGTCAAGATCGCCATCATCCACGATATGGCCGAGCTGTTGGTGGGCGACATCCCTCCCTACGCCAACGTGTCCAAGGCGGAAAAGCACCGCCGCGAGTACGAGACGATGAAGTATTTGAGTCTGCTTATCAAACCGTATAACCCCAAGTTTGCTGAGGAATTGGTCGAGTTGTGGCTCGACTACGAGGAGATCAGAACCATCGAGGCGCGTTACATTAAAGATATCGACAAGCTCGAGATGATCCAGCAGGCGTGGGACTACGAGCAGCAGTTTGGCTCCAAGTACAACCTCGAGGAGTTCTACGCCGCCCGCCCGCTGATCAAGACCCCCGAGATCGGCCAGCTCTGCGATGACCTCATCGCCCGCCGTAACGCCTGGAAAGCCCAGCAAGACGCCACGCCTCTGGCCTAATGCCCCTTTGGTCATAGAACTCATTCGTAATCATACATACACATCCGCTAGAAATTCATAATCTGTATCATTTCGCGATTTGTGCTGACAAACTGTCACCCATTATGTCCACCACCACTGAGGAACAACCACCGGCCAAACAGCCGGAAGTCGGGGTTTCCGGCCGCAAAATCATCTACGACAAGGACGGCAAGCCGTAAGTATCTCGTCTACCAATTGCTATGAGCGTTTGCTAACGTGTTAGCTGTCGCAGTTGCAACACCATGCTCGACTTCCAGTTTGCCACCGGCAAGATGCCTGGGGCCGCTGCTGGGGCCACCACTGCTGGTGCTACTGCTAAGCCTAAGGCTACGTCGCTGGCCTACGCTAAAGACGACCCGCCCGATGTCGAGCAGTTGGGCCGCTCGCTGTGGACGTTGCTCCACCTGATCGCCGCCAACTACCCGGAAGAACCTACGACTAAGCAACAACGCGACTTGCTGCTGTTCTTGGGGTTGTTCTCGGGGCTCTACCCGTGCTGGTGGTGTGGCGAGGACTTTGAAAAGTACATGGACGCTAAGCCGCCCCAGGTGAAGACCCAGGACGAGTTTGGCCGCTGGCTCTGCGAGGCTCACAACGAAGTCAACACTAAATTGGGCAAACCTAAGTTCGACTGTGACTTGTGGAAAAAGAGATGGAAAGACGGCTGGGATGAATAAGAGTACTACCAAAATACTGCCTTGTATATAGTAAGTTTAAAATGCAGTAGCAATGTATAAATACCCTTTATAGTCTGGTGGCGAACGCCTAGCTCCTGCGTAGAGACAACTGACCACCGAGACCCCCGCGGATGTTGGAGTTTATTGCTATCCCCGTGGTATTGGGCGTGATGTTGGCAATTCGCCCCGTAAGACAAACGGTGTTCCACACGCTGAGAGTGGCCGTCCGCACGTTGTTTGGCGGGTGGCTCAAGGCGTTCCAGACCCAGCGGTTGATCTACCCCCCCAAGCCGAGCGAGCTCACCACCAACAACCGCATCTTCGAGAACTGGGTGCAACTGTACCAGGAGCTTTTACGCTACACGTCTTTTAAGGAGCCGACGCTCATCAATTTTTCGTTGCCTGACGAAAACTCGAATAAGGTGACGCAGACGCTTTGGGACATCTTGGCCAACCGCGACCAGTACCCTAACGGCAACGAGCAGATCAACTGCGTCAACGTCATGGCCGACGGCACCGACGGCAACGAGATGATGCTCCACTACGGCGTGGGCAAGTTACCGCAAATCATGTTGCTTAAGAAACAGATGCCCGTGGGGAGATACATCCCGGGGAACAACTTTAACCCCGAGGACTTGCGCCACTGGATCAGCACCATCCACTAGCCTCGTCAATATTAGCTTAACTACTTGATAGTCTGCGCTGCCTCGGGGCCCCGCTTGCTCCACACCTTTCGTCCCACACTAAAATACACACGTGATTTGATGACGTCGCCGCATGTGACGCTTCTCCCGTAGCCCCCTCTATGAATGACACTATCTCTAACCACAAGTAATTATTTGAATATTTACGCTAATATTAACACCAGTGCTGGTGTCTGTGCCCCGGAGTTAGCCTGCTCGTAGATTAGGTCGTGCCGCAGCGGTGCGCCCGCTATTTGTCATAGTTACCCACATTATCGTTCTCTTAGTAATTAGTGAGCGAAGGCCGAACTGCGGGTGCGAACTCTTGTGGAAAATTATATAGTCCCGACACCATGCCCCTCGAACAACCCCAACCGTCGACGACACATCCCGACCCGGCGCCGCATACGTTTCCCTTGATGCTGCCATCAGTCACCCCCACCGTGCTCCAGCAGTTGCCCGAGGACCCCGGCGTCGTCACCCTCAGCGAGGCGGGGGACCAGCTCCGAGCCCAACTACCCAGCCGCCTCCCCAAGGTCAACTGCCTTGCCCGCGCCCGAATCCCTACGACCCAGGGCCCCGAAATCTTCTTGCATCTCTACGAAAACGACTTTGACGACAAAGAACACCTCGCCATCGTGTTTGGCGAAGATATCCGCTCGAAGCTGCTTTTCCGCTACCGCCCCAAAGATACCCAACAGGACCGGATGATCCGCGGCGCCTACGTCGGCGAGTTGTACCCCGGCAGGGTTGAAGCCGACGTCGACACCCGCCAGGGGCTCGAGCTCACGTTCACCGCCGACGGCGAGTTGGTGCGTGACCCCAAGACGACATACAGCGACCCGTCGCTCGTGCGCATCCACCTGGAGTGCTACACCGGAGAGACCGCCTGGCTGGCCCGGTGCGACTGCGGCGAGCAGTTCGACGAGGCCGGGCGCCAGATGGGGCTCCGCGGCCACGGGTGCATCGTCTACCTTCGACAGGAAGGCCGCGGCATTGGCTTGGGGGAAAAGCTCAAAGCGTACAACTTACAGGACCTCGGCGCCGACACCGTCCAGGCGAACTTGATGTTGCGCCACCCGGCCGACGCGAGAAACTTCTCGTTGGCGACGGCGATCCTCCTCGATCTCGGGCTCCACGACATCGAGCTCCTCACAAACAACCCGGACAAGATCATCGCCGTCGAGGGCAAGGACCGCGAGGTGCGCGTGGTGAAGCGGGTGCCGATGGTCCCCTTGGCGTGGACAGGCGAAAACGGCATCAAGCTGAAGGAGATCGAGGGCTACTTGAGCACCAAGATCGAGCGCATGGGCCACTTGCTAGAGAAACCCATCAAAATTTAATGAGTTTAATGATAGACGCTTACACGTACCTAGCTCGTAGATCTCCACATCTCCACAAATCGCCGCTATTCTCGATCATTGTCTACAGCTTGTTTCTTGGCTGCAGAGGTTTATTCGCACCAACAAATGTCTAGTGCAGCCAGCGACGCCGGCTAGCCGACCCGCCGATGCGCTGCGTGACATTTGCATCGAGCATATTTGACGTGTGTGGAGGGCACGATGATCTGGTGGGGTCACAAACAGGCGGGACCCCTCGGGGTGTTCGAGAAAGAAAAAAAAAAAAAAAAAGTTAAAAAATTAGACACCGGAACCGGACTCGGTGATTGGCTGAGCCTCGCTTCCATACATCGCGTCGAGATCATCATCACGCATAGACGGGGTGTATAGTCTACGCTTCCAGCTGCCCTAGTTAAGACACCGACCATCCCCGAGGCAGCAAATCTAATTGTGAGACTATCACCGACCGCTACTACTACAGCTACCAGGTACACAGGTCACTTTGAACTACACATAATTCGAATGCATCATTGTAAAGCACATATCCCTTATCCCTCCACCTGCATTTTACCATTGATCATTGTCCCAATTAATTTTTCTCTAATCTTCTTGGCCACCCTGGTTGCGAGCCCCCGCAGGTCGGCTCGCGGAGTGGCTGCTCACAAAACTTTTTTCAAAAGTATGCTCCTGCCACTCAGCACCCCATGGCTGACAAGCAGGAAACTAAACGCCGCCGGGTCACTCGGGCGTGCGACAACTGTCGACAGAAGAAGGTCAAGTGCGACGGGAAACAGCCGTGTATCCATTGCACCGTCTATTCCTACAAATGCACCTACGACCAGCCCAACATCCGCAACAAGCGTAATCTGGGGATACCCCAACTGCTGCCCAACGCGGGCGTGATCGGGTCGGCAGCGCTAGGCTCCGTCCATAAACCCGTCCCCAAAGCCCTGCCGTCAAACAACTTGATCCTCGCCCAAAACATCTTGAACTTGTTGTTGCCCAAACTCAAACTTAATTGCCTCGATGACGTCCATCCAATGAAGTTCGACTTTGACAAATTCCAAAAAGTCGTCCAGTATTTGGAGCAGCGCAAAGGTCTGGTCAACATGCTGGAGGTCATGGACTTGTACCTAGATGGTAACCCGGCCCCTTCGATCACGTCGGCGACCGCGTCGCCGGTGTCGCTGAGTCGTCGCCTACTGAATTCCCTGGAGGAACAAATGAACTACCCCCGCGAGATCCGCCTCATATTGCCCCCGAAGGAAACCGCCCTCCAACTAATATATACCACGTGGGAAAAGGCGTGCGTGTTGTTCCGTTTCTACCACCGCCCGTCCCTCTTGGACGCTGTCGACGCCATCTACCTGATGGACCCGTCCCAATACGGCGACAAGCAACAAAAGTTCTTGCCTTTCTTGTACTCGATTTTGGCGTGCGGGTCGCTTTTCAGCAAGCTGGCAGAACTGCTGCTGGCAGCCAATGAGGGCTACGAAGACGATGGGTTTCGCTATTTCTTGGAGGCGCGTAAGTTGATTGATATCTCGAATGTCGGCGACATCTCGTCGATCCAAACGATTGTCATGATGATCATGTACCTCCAGTGCAGTGCCAGATTATCGACTTGCTACTCATATATCGGTATCGCCCTCCGGCTGGCCCTAAAAGAGGGATTGCACCGAAACTTGTCTATATTTCAAAATGGCCATCGCAAGCTCGACCCCATCGAGATCGACACCCGCAAACGGTTGTTTTATACCATCTACAAGATGGACATATATATCAACTCGTTATTGGGCCTCCCCCGATCAATCAATGAGGACGAATTTGATCAAGACTTCCCCGCTGAACTCGACGACGAAAACATCACTCGGTCAGAGTATCTTTATGAGAACCAACAAGGACGATTATCTTCTTCAGGATGTGCTAATCACCACACTAAATTGATGTTGGTTTTAAGTCATATCATCCGCAAGCTTTATCCTATTAAAGTGAAGAAAACCAAGCAAGACCTGGATAATGTCCCTCCTACTCCTGATCACATCCACACTAAGGTCACCGAGTTGGAAATGGAACTTAAGACTTGGTTAGACAACTTACCTAAAGAACTCCGCCCGACTGATCCTAATGACCCCACCAGTGACAAGGATATCCCGCAAAAGTTTTTGTTGGCCAACTACTACCTTCAATTGTCATTTCTCAACTGTCAAATCATGTTATACCGACCATTCATTCACTTCGTCAGCAACCAAAACCCGGCCCTCTTATCTAGCCACGATCCGAGATCGCTTATACGGGGCCGTAATTGCATCAAGGTTGCTCGTATGGTGGTGAAGTTGGCCAATAAGATGATTGACCAGAAGTTGTTGGTGGGGACGTACTGGTTCCTGATGTACACTATTTTCTTCTCGATTGCTTGTCTCATCTACTACTACCATTTCGCAAATACTCTGTCCGACTCGCCTGACGCCGCTCACGGCGGTAACTACGCCGGCGTGTTATTTGATGACGACTTGGACATTGACCAGATCAAAAGAGACATTGAGATCGGTAAAAAAGTGTTGGACTGTCTTAAAAACAACTCCAACGCTAGTTTGCGGATCTACAATATCTTGAACACGTTGTTTGAGCAGTTGAACCGCCGGACCGCCAGCACCACGCGGGCCCACGGCACCAATGGTTTCAACTTTAAGAAAGCCACTATTGAACCGGCCTCTGACCGTCTTGATCGCCCGACGATTGAAGCCCCTAAACCGCAGAGTGCAACTGCGGCCAGTACGGCCTTGGCCCAATCACAACTGCAACCCGTGAATTCGACTAATGGTAGTAACTACCTGGCGTACTCACTCCAAGATAGCCAGAGCGAGGACCCGTTGGGACAAGCCTTCTCCTACATCAAATCTGTCAACAAGCAACCGGAGACGCTGGATGATGATTTCCTGAACTCCTACGTCCCGGGGGTTTTCGACAAGTTGGATGCGCAGATCTTCGGTAAGATTTTGCCTCCCTACATGCTTGAGAAGAACTACCAGATCCAGCGGGCTCTGCTGCAACGGAACACCCCCACCGACACCAGAGCCAACTCCCCTGCGGCCCAGGGCCAGTTTAATGCTCAGGCTGGCCAAGACGGTGCCACTCGCCCAGCCACCAACGACGCGCCTGCTTCTAGTGGCGAACGGTTTGGTCTGATATCAAACCTTAGTGTCGATTTAAACGAATTGCCCAACGTAAAGATGGAAGACCTTGACTTCATGTCATTTGGCGACGCTAACCTTGACTACTTGGACCCGTTCAACCCCATGCCCAACTCAAAAGGGGACTCGTACCCCAACCTCGAGTTTAATGCCGATCAAAATAACTGATGTAACGATAATGTACGATATCTCTTCTGTATACACGCTATTTGTGGCGGTGCGCATTTTAGCGGCAAACTCGCGCACACCGGGATCCGTGACCATGGCCACTCTACGCAAGGCCAAGATACTCGTCGACCAGCTTCTGGAGACACTACAGGAACGGAAGCGTATCATAGAGGTCATCCGGCTTACCCCCAGTGAAAATGACAACTTCGAACTCCGCCAGCTCGTCGACCGCATCACTCGTGAGTTAGGCAGCTTGCGGGAACAGGCGACTAATAACGAAGTGAACGAGTATAATGAGTTGATTGACAAGTACGAAAAGCTACTTCTGGGTATCGATGATGAGTCAGGACTTGAAATCAGTGCCTACAAGGTGGAGAAGCTTACGGAGAAAGCAGATACCCCGAAGGAGGTGAGGTTCGAGGAACATAAGCAAATGGCAATGCAGCCGTACGATCCGTTTGCTGAACAGACATTCAAGCCCTATCGAGACGATGAAGAAGAAGCAGCGACCAATAACGATCCCCGAGATATGCCCAACCACCAGATGTTCGCTCAACACCAACAAACGATGCTTGAACAGGACGAGGAGCTTGACCACTTACACCAGTCTGTACAACGACAGCACTCGATGGGGCGAGCCATTCACGACGAACTTAACGACCACATTGTGTTGTTGGATGATCTCGAACGCCAAGTTGATGACAGCACGTTCAACTTGGACCGGGCCCAGCGGCGTCTTAATCACTTCCGCAAACAGGCGCAAGAGAACGGCAGTCTCGTGACGATCATTGTGCTTACAGTGATTTTGATTACGCTTTTAGTCGTATTGAATTAAGGCACGAAGTACTATAATTGCATCCGCTTAGATATGCTATTCTTAGAAATTAAAATCGTCATTTTCCTCGCTTTCCTCGGAGAAGAACCAGATGAATATAATGATGTCGGCGTAGACAATCAACCCACCCGTCATACTCATGATCATTGACCCCATTCCGATCGTTCCACAATGGTAGAAGGTCAACGGCAAGGCGATACCCAGCACCACCAAGAACCCTGTGAGCGTCCCGCAGAACTCCAGAAACGCCAGCGGGGCGTTATTATCCTGAAACGTGAGGAAGTTGTCCCGCGAGTTGGCCACGGAACTGGCCACGATATTGGGCAACGGCGCCAAAAGGAAGATCAAAATCACCCAGAGCGGGTGGTAGTTGTTGTAGAGGGCGCATGAAAGGAGGATAAGGAGGAACCCCAGCGCAAGCACCGCCGAAAGGAAGATGATCTTATTGAGCGGGTTCGGTTTCATGACTCAGCAAGCGCCTCCGATAAACCACAACAGCCAGTGATGGACGTAGATGCTGCACAATTGGAGTGGCGTAGTCAGGGTGGTGATCAAAGATTGTGTATCGGTGAGACGTGCGCCCTCGCTGCAGGAAACGCGCAATCGCTAAGTTACAGCGAGATACAACTACGGCGGTGGTGGAATCAAAGGAATCGTATAAATTTCTGATACTTCTAAATTCAAGTTTCATAGGTGGCCACGGGAGTCCACATGGGAGGGTTCTGGCCAATGGGCCGTTCCTTAATCGTAGTGACCTTCTTCGTCGTCCCGTCGGCGAGAGTGTCAGTGGTGACTTCAGTCCATCTGATCTTGTCAGTCTTGGGGACGGGTTCGTACTTTGAGTGGGAGCATTGACTAACCACCACATCGTCGCCTTCCTTGTTGTACCACTTGCGATTGCTAGCCTCAGCCTCGCTCTGGTGCTGCTTGTACTTCTCGTCCTTCCAGTCGAGTAAGCTCTTGTACAGAGTGAACCAGTAGCCGCGTGCACCGAGATCGATCTCGTCGGATTTAGGGTCCTTGTTTTCTGTCTTACACGCTTGTATCAAGTCATCCTTAGTCAAGATCTCGTCCTTGTACACTTGGTCTTTGATTTCGAGCACTTCAGGAGAGATAGCCGAATTGGGGAACAAGCAACGCCAGTACCCGTAGTCGTCCCACACAGATGCACCTTTCTTGACCTTACACTCGTCGTAAGCCTTCACCCCAGGGTTCACCTTGGAGTAGAAACCGAAGGGAGTCTTCCCTTGCACCGAATTGCCCAGGAACAGGTCGCTGAACTTTTTAAACGCTTGACGGACCCAAGGGTCAACATCGTCCAACCCGTAGGCAACGTTACCCTCAATGCGGTTGAAGGGAAGATCCTGGTTCTTCACCTTTTCCCAGTCGGGGTCCTTATACTCAACCTTAGAGCTGTCGGTGCCGGTGAGGAAGTCGTTAAATTCCGTAAGCAGATCGACAGCAGCAGCAGCCAATTGGTTCATCGAATCAGGCATCAACTTCTTAAGCTTATTGAAAGTATCATCGTCGAAGCCCAAAGCTGCCGACACCAGGTCGGGGAATTGAGCGATGACACCCTTGAAATCAGTCTCCTTGTCGTTCTTGTCAGAGCCAGCCATTAGCAAGATTGCCGATTTATGCCCAATCCGATCGTCTTAAATACCCCCTCATACTTTTGAATAGGCTTAAAGTCGGGGGGCAACAATTGTACGAGAAATTACCCCTCCGTCTCGAGGATATTACCCAATTGAGTTCGGGACTAAAGTGATAAGCTATTTGATGGACCAATTGAGATTCTACCGTCTTGAACTCCAAAACTTTTTGGTAGAAGTCGGGAGTATTTGGTCCGTGTCGTATGAGCCTCCCGACACTGATTATCGTATCCGCTTACCGCCGCTTCCGAGACCCCACCCCCTAACCATTAACGAGAAAAAGCAACGAGTGGGTGCAATTATATAAGCGCAGTCTAGACGAAGTCCAAATAATATCGACCGATTTCAGATACTATTGATTTACTAACCACCCCATATTTCAATTCAAGGGGACTAGGTTTGTCTTAGTTAAAGCCACACATGTAGCTTAGTCAATTATGTATCCAGATGCGGCTACTTTTGTATGAAACATCTGCAACCCCTTAACTGGTGGAGATGAGAAGCCATCCATGGACGGGAATTATGTCGGAACTATATTATCGACGAGCCGCTAACGGAGTTGTGTTGCCGGGGATGCGAGCGCTACCAACGCGCACTAGACGCCTGGGGTAATATCGGAGAGATCGAGACATACGATGAGGTCACTTCGATGGTACCTGAAATTTTCCCTTAAAAAAAAGCCAGCGGTGGTACCGCTGACACCAACGAGCCCACAGAATATTGGTCCTGCGCGGACACGGTTCGCTCCGTCGCCCACAGGGTTTCTTCATTTGGGCTCACTCCGTACCGCCCTATACAACTATCTCCTCGCCAAGTCCACTGGAGGACAGTTTCTTGTCCGATTAGAGGATACTGACCGTCAACGGTTGGTTCCTGGTGCTGAGCAAAACATCTATGACTCCCTCAGCTGGTGTGGACTCAAGGCCGACGAATCACCCGTGGTAGGAGGTCCTTATGGGCCATACCGCCAAAGCGACAGAATGGCCATTTACAAAGAATACGCCGACAAGTTGATTGCTCTGGGCCATGCGTACCGCTGTGACTGCAGTAAGGACCGTCTCAATGCATTGAGGGAGCTGGCAATGAAGCTTAAACCGCCGACGACAGTCACCTACGACCGGAAATGCTTGCACGATCACGTTGAGACGGGAGGGGTGGTCAGATTCAAAAGTCCTGATGAATACGAACCGTTCACTGATAAAGTGCACGGTGATTTGAATTTGCAACCGCAATACAACTACCAAGACCGCCGTTATGACGATTTTGTGATCTTGAAATCAGACGGTATGCCCACCTACCACTTTGCCAACGTGGTAGATGATCATCTCATGAAGATTACACATGTGATTAGAGGCGAAGAGTGGCTCCCGTCCACCCCTAAACATATTGCACTCTACCGAGCATTTGGCTGGGAGCCCCCCCAATTCGTACACATTCCGCTATTGACTTCATTGGCCGACAAGAAGCTTTCAAAGCGACAGGGTGACATTGGTGTGATGTCGTTCAGAGATAAAGGGGTGTTGCCTGAGGCTTTGGTGAACTTTGTGGCGCTTTTCGGGTGGTCTCCTCACCGTGATACCCCTGGTTTGTCTGTGGAAGAGTCTATGACTTTGGAAGACATTGTCTCGAAGTTTTCGTTGGAGAACTTGACTCGTGGTAACGCTAAGGTGAACGACTCGAAGCTTTACTATTTCAACAAGCATCATTTAGCGGAGAACATCAAGAACCCTGAAAAATTGGCTTCGCTAGTCGAAGACTACCAAAGACTCACAAACAACAAATACCCGGAAGAGTGGGTCACTAAGTTGATTAAGTATGCTGGGCCCAGTGTATCATCAATCAATGACATTGAGTCGCAACACCCTTACCTTTTCAAGCCTGTCGACTACAACGCCGCACAAAAGCCCCCAGCCAATGCTGAGGATATTCTTGCCTTGCTCAACAGCTCTTCCGACTTCAAGAAGCTGGTGAATGAACTCGCCAAACAGGGGTTCGCCAAGAAAGATATCTTCCAGCTGGCACGTTTTGCTTTATCGGGTGGAGTATCGGGGCTTGCCATTCCTTTGGTGATTGAACTTATTGGTCAGGACGAGTATCACGCTCGTTTGTCGGCAGCCTTAAACTACTTAAAATGTTAGCATGCACTTGTACATAGATATTACATTACTTGACTAATGCACGGAAGTCGAGATAATTGCCGGCAATTGCGCGAGACACAAGGTGGTCCGAGTCGGCAGCATAAATGCAATGAATCGCCATATCCTTCGAGTAGTACAACCCCGTCAAGAGTTTGGGCGTGACCAAAAAGTATTGCGATTTGGGGGAGGCACTAGCAGTTTGCACTAAGTTGCGATGAGCCGCCCGTTCGTTGGTGGGGTCCATACCTTGGTTGATTTCGTCAACAACCCGGAAGGGGGCGTCGGTAAGGCCTTGTAATGACATGATGAAAAAGATGGTGGCGACGGCTCGCTCCCCGCCAGATTGAGATTGGTGATCAAGTACCTTCAATGGCGCAGTCGGTCTGAACTGAGTGAGGATTCGTAGCTCGTAATCGCGATATCTATCAGCTATACCAAGTTCAACTCGGCCATCACTTGCAACATCTTTAGTGAAACGCCGATTGAATTCATCAGAGATTCGCTCCACATACTCCTTCAATGCCGATAACCAACGAGGCAGCAATTCCTCAATCTTTAATGCATTCTCTTGGATAGTGACTTCAAGTTGAGGAATGCTGTTAGCGATCTTGTCGAGATCCTGTTGTTTTCTGTGGAAGTTTTCAATGGCCGAACGATCAGAGTTCCCTTGCAATGTTAGAAGCTCTTCCTCCAAATGCTGAACCTTCTCGATCATGTTGGCCTCGCTGAATGTCTCAGCAGTTTTATACTCGTTCATCAAACCTTCAACTCGTTGTCTTAGCTGAAGATCCGCACGCTCGTAGAATAACTTGATGGCATTTTCAATCGCAATCGACCGGTCAGTAGACTTAGCATCTTGATACGCTTTCTTAGCAGCTTGATAGACCTGCTTCATATCCTTGCCAATGGCATCAAGTTGCGACATTAAACCTTGCGCATTGCGTGATCGACTTTCAGCGTCGATGTACTTGAATTCCACGAACTTATACTGAGCCAATGCTCCCACGCGAGTGCCAAGATGATTAGAAAGATCCAAGCGCTTTCTCGCGAGCGCCCTATGAGCTTGCACAAGTTCTTCTTGAGACTTTTTGACCTCGTCAGAGAAATGTTCCGGTGAAAGCGCCTCGAGTTCGCTGATTTCACTTTCGACCTCTTTGATACGCTGTTCGACTTTATCATGATCCTTGTTCACCTTCACTTTTGTGTCTCTATGGTGACCAAGGTCATTGAATCGCTCCTGCAAGTCCTTCACCTCATCTCGTTTGCCACGCATACCATCCTCCAAAGTTTGGATTTCTGCTGTAATTTCACGCAATTTTAGATTGAGTTCAGCCTTGGCCTGCTCAATTCTTTGGATGCCATCTTCAGTGAGCCCCTTATTGTTCCCAAAATATTGTGCATTGCGAATCTTTTCGGTGGTATACCAAAGATCCCGGGACCCATAAGCGGACTTCTTCATATTGTACAGAGAGAAGTTCTCCATAAAGCGTCGTACGCGGTGTTGAGTGAAAAGGCTTTCGCTTTGAGCAATTCTCGACACTAAATCAGGGTTCATTGCGGCTTTCTTGACGGGAATCAAGTTAAGATATAACGTGCTGATAAGCATTTGGATCACTTCTTTAGGGCCTTCCAAAAAGTCAGACAAAACCCCATCAAATCCATACTCAGCAATGACGTTACGCGACAAGCTTGGTGCCTGTTCACTCGAGATCACACGAAGGGGAGCATTGATATCACTGCCCAACAATCTTTCGATACGTTTGGCGTCCTCATTTGAGGTGACCGTGATTGAAAACTTCGAGTTATTATCCATAGCTGCTTCGAGATACTTGGCGTATGAAGGGTCTTTAGCCCAACAGGATACAACTGGACACTCCCAGTAGGTAGGAACACTCTCACCACTCTCTTTTAGTCTGCGTAAGCGAAGATGAGCTTGATAAGACTGAGCGCGGATTTGGAATCGGTAATTTCTACCATGACCACCGTTACCTTCAGGATCTAACTTCAGTAAATTGTCAGTGGTAGTAAGACGTCTGTCGTACTCTTTAATTTGATTGGAGCACTGTTTGGCTTGGCGTTGTAAGTCGGAAATCTTGTCCCTGTTGATATCAATATCTCTCTGAATATCCGCTTGTTCAGAACGAAGGCGATTCCGCTCATCTCTGATTTCATCAATTTCGGATTGATCAACACGATCGGGTAATTCCCTCAATCTTTCCAAGTACTTTTTTCTTTCAGCATTCTTCTTCAGTAACAACTTTTGTGAGTCCATAGCTTTCTTCCGCTTCAAAACAATATCACCTTGGATAGCTTTGAAATTTTCACGGTATCTATCAATTTTGTCCTCAAGTGTATGCTGTGTCTGCTTGAGAGTTTTCAAAGAATCAGAGTTGCGCCCTTGGCGTAGTCTGTCGGCCTTGACCGTGGCCTCCTCAAGAATGTTTCTCATGGGTTCAAGCAGCTGTTCGTGTCTTTGGAATAACAATTTTGCTTCTTCGTAGTCTTGCTTCGTCTGTTGAAGCTGATGCGCCATGTCGTGTTTTTGAGCAAAAGGGATCAACTCGCGATGCACATCGACGACGGTCTTCTTCGCTTGGTACAGCTCGTAGGCATCCTTCTCTTCCATGAGTTTGTCACGTTCAACCTCGAGCGTCTTTTGCATCTCTAGTAAGCGTTCCCTCTCGTCCTCGCTTTCTTGGAGTTCGTTGTCCCAAGCGATCAATTGTCGGTGCCACTTCAACAAATGGCCATCACCCAACGTACGCTGAGTTTCTTCAAGGAGCTTTTTGGAGTCCATCAGGGCAAATTCAGACACTCTTTCCTGGGGCAAAAAGTGGCACAAGTTATTGAGTTGGATGTTAAATTCTTTAACCTTTGCCAACACTTCTTTCTCCAGCTTTATCAAACCATTGATGTACCAAGTCAGAGTTTTGGCATTGAAGTCTCGCCGGATGACGATGTTGGCCGGGTCATCGACCAATTCCACCTCGACCAGAGCCAGCGACTGGCCCGCCCTGATCATCAGCTTCATGTTGTCGCGACTGATAAGCTTGGGGTCGCCGCCCAAGCCGAGGCAGATGGCCGCCACCAATGTCAGTTTCCCCGTACCATTGGGCCCGATGACAAGGTTCAATGTCGGCGAGCAGCGGAACTCGCCATCGGCGTAAGTGGTGAAGTTTTTGACCGTCACCCGAGCGATCTGGCCGCGGTGGAATTTGTCGGTGCGGCGACGTTTTGGCAGCAGCGACCGAGTCGACAGCTCGGGCGTGCTGCTATCCTCAGTTTGGCGTCGTCCCCGTTTACGGGAGCCGCCGGGGGCCATGAGGATGTATTGATGGGGTATGCGCGTTTGACGCGTTAATTCAGGGATCATCGAGGTCGTCAAAGTGTGGCGCATGCCCCCCCTACTACACAAACAAAACGAGATAAGATTTTGCTGAATTAATAAACGGAGAGTAATAATGAAAATATAGACACAAACCCCAAAAGATGGCTTTCATGATATTGATAACACCTATTTCTAGCGTGACCGCCACCGTTAGTGCTGATTTAGGGAGGTGGTGGATTTTCGCACCTCGCCTGCACACAGCCACATTCTGTTTACTTTTCATCAGATCAATACCACGTTAACACTACCAAGCATGGTAAGTCGACGACCGGTACCCGCTACGGGCACGCCATTTGATCAACTGAGACCATACTAACCGTACAGAGCAACAACAAGACATACAAGGATGCCTTCGCGCTATTCGACAAGAAGGGGTCGGGGAAGATCCCCGCCGAGCATCTCGGCGACTTATTGAGAGCGGTGGGGCAAAACCCTACCCTCGCCGAAGTCAGCGAATTGCAGAGCAGCATTGGCTCCGAGTTTGACTACGCCACCTATGAAAAGATCATCCAGAGACCCGACGGGTTCAAGCCGTTGGGGTTGCCCGAAGACTACATCAAGGGGTTCCAGGTGTTCGACAAGGACAACACCGGCTACATTGGTGTTGGTGAGTTGAGATACATTTTGACCTCGATTGGCGAGAAGTTGAGCCAGTCGGAAGTCGACGAGTTGTTGAAGGGGGTCAACGTCACCGACGACGGCAACGTTGACTACGTGGAGTTTGTCAAGTCGATCCTTGACCAGTAGGAGCCGAGGGGGTTTAAGTAGCTCAATACCACAAATGCTTGTTAGATTCGAAGAGGAATTTATTGTGTAGCAGAGTAGCTTTCATAGGTATATTAGCCGCATACCGTTTGGGGCCGAGCGCGACCGCCGTCTCACTCGTACCTCGATATCATGGACCCGTTGAGGAACCAGCGGTTCCATATGAAGCCCGAGCAGCGGCTCGAGGCGTTCTCGTTGACGGCAGGGATCATCGGGGGGGTGACTGGTTTCTACGAAGGGGTGAAGATGCTGTCGCTCCGCTTCCTCACCGAGAACGGGCATCGGCTACCGCAGAACGTTGGCGGCTGGTACTTCTACCACAAGAAAAAGAACTATGTGATGATCCTTCTGGGGGTGAAACAGGCGTTCAAAGTGGGTACTAAGTACACGCTTGCCGTGGGCACCTTCTTTGGGCTCGAGGCTACCCTCGATAAGGCTCGCGGGTCCGTCGACTGTTTGAATACTCTGGCAGCAGCAGCGATTTGTCTGGCGAGTTACGCGATGTTTAACCGTATGCGGGGCAGTCAGATCCGTAAGTTTACCATTCGTGGTGGGGTGATGGGGCTTTGTCTTGGTTTTGCTCAAGACTTCTTAATCTACGCTCGTGGCGGTGATGTGTGGTACTTGGAGAGTATGGGCGTGAAGCACCCGCAAGTAGCTCAGGCGTCGCCGCTGCTGGCTGATGCTCCGGTGCTGATAAGGGCGCCGCCGGCCTGACCAATTTTCTAAACCTGTATATATATATATATTATGTAAAATCATTTAATGACATTATCACGCTCGTATCACTCGTCATCGTCGTCATCTTCTTCCAAATCGTCGTCAAGGTCAGGCACCGGGTATTTAAGCAACGCCGCAATCCCCGTCAACTGATTAAGCTGGACCCCCAGATCGTGTAAACTGGAGAAGATGAGAACTTCTGCTCCCAACGCTTTCGCCCGCTCGGTGAGGTCAATGTAGTGGCGCCGTTCTTGAATGTCATCGCTTCGGAATAAACTATCAGACACCATAAGGTACCGCACGGCGTCGATATCAAGTGCCTTCTCCACTTCAGCTCTGCCGTACCACGCACGGCCGTCATCGTCGTTAAGTGCCGTCTCAAATTGATGTAACACATCCAGCTCAGCAGCAAACTTAGTTTCGGCCAATTGTTTCTTGACAGCAGGATCAGTAAGTGCTTCTTCTAAACCCTGTAAATAGCCAGTAGACGAATGAGCAATGATCACCTTACTTTTGTTTTTAAGCACCAGTTCGAACATCTTCTTCTCGGGACCACCCAGCAGCACCCCTGCCTGAGCCGAAGTAAAGAGTTTATCGTACAACAGCTTCGCCACAAACCCGGGGGACACGAACATGATGACTTTAAGCCGGTCAAAGTCAAAATGTCTCAACATCGTTTGTAAAGTGTTCGTCAAGAACTTATCCACCGCCTGGTCGTGGTCTTTGCTGCCGTACTGAGTGGATTTTCGCGGGATTGACTTCTCCACTTTCGCCTTAAGCACCGTCATACTATCAGTGATAAAACAGATATGAGCCACCCCTTCCTGAAGCACCACGGCACCAACATCAGCTTTGCTTTCGATATTAGACAAGTCGTTTAAGATGGTCATATCGTATTCATCCCAGCTATCTTTAATAATGGTGAGATTAGCCCCCAATTCGACATCGATGGTGTGGTACGAGTTCAACGGCACGTTCTCATTGGGCTCGATCAGCTTACCCAGGATCCGCATATCGTCGGCACTCGACACGTAGTCGACATCTTCCACTTGGAGCTTCAAAGTTAACGCCATCTTCTCCACTTTAGCCTTACCCTTGTCGCCTTTCTTGACCATGCGATGAGTCAGCGCCACCACGGTATCACCCTTTGCAACCAAATTATAAATATACCATAAGTCCTCGGCATCTTGAGGGACGACGGTCAACGCCACCCGCTTATCCTTAAGCTTGACCTTATTCTTCACAATCATCGCTAGTACGGCAATCTAGCAGGGGTCGCACTGAAAAAAGCCAATGGGGCAGACTACAATCGTCACCGCTACAGATAAGGGAAATTCGAATTAGCTGAGTAAAGTAGGTGTATACATATATATACAGGGGGTCGTGGGAAACGAGAGTGAGAGAATACAGACGTTTACTTGACGTCGGCGTTGACGATGGTCGAGTTGTGGCAGAGCTCGCCCTTCTTGTTGACCAACTTGGCGGGGGGCTTACCCTCGATGGTGTAGGTGACTTCGAAGGCGTCGTTGGTGGAGAAACCCGGTTGCACCGCTTCCCAGATCTTCTTCTTCGGGTTCAATTGCTTTTCGGGTTCGGCGTCGTAGCCTTCAAAGAAGATCTTGTCACCCGGTTGCGACCCAGGAGGAGGGTTGACGAATTCAACCTTGTCGTCCTTCGACGCGCACAACACCATGGCACACAGCTTGATGCCTCTCATGGTGACGGGCTTCAAGTTGGCCACGGTGATGACGTATCTCTGTTGCATGTCTTCCAAAGGCACGTACTTGACGAGACCCGAGCACACGGTTCTGGGCCCTTCCTCGTCGCCCATCTGGATCGTCGACACGTAAAGGGCATCGGCGTCGGGGTGCTTGACACACTTTTCGATGAAACCGACACGGAAGTCGATCATACCGGGGTTAGGAGGCACCGCCGCCGCTTGGGGCTTCTGGTTGGCGGCAGCCTTAGCCTTCTTCGCTTCCTTCTTCGCCTTGGCTTGTTCGGCACGCTTTTGCTTTTCCTCTTCGGTAAGCTCCTTTTGGTTACCGCCCTTAGCCTTGGCGTCACCACCAGCAGCGGCAGCGGCATCACCGCCCTTCTTGTCCTTCTTGTCCTTCTTGCCCTTAGCGTCGGCACCAGCGGCGCCAGCGGCGTCCTTCTTCTTCTTTTCCTTCACTTCCTTGGGGAGCTCGATGTCGAGGTTGACGACGATCTTATCGGGGACCTCGATGAGACGGTTTTGCACCAAGTAGGCCCATCTGAGGATGTGTCTGTACTTGGCGATTTGGTCGATGCTGGTCCACTTGACGGCGACGGGGTAGACAGTGGCGAACACGGTGAAGTCGGCTTTAGAAGGGACGTTACCAGCAATGAAAGTACGAGTTCTCAAGTTGTCGTTGAGGGCGGTCAAAGTTTGCGGCTCGTCGAGTCTGTTGGCGAGGGTGCAAAATTGCAGGGAGAGCGCCTCTTGTTCGGGGGTAAGCGTGAACGCCGACAAGTCCGCTTGGGCCACGTTGGCCAACGACACCGGCTTGAAGTTGTTGAAGGCGTCCATTTATGAGGTTGGGGTGGGGGTAAGAGGGGGAGCGGGTGAGGTGATCGATGGCTGAAAAATCTCGCCCGTTTTAAATTATATGCAGGAATAAGCCATACCGAAAAGCTGATAACGATAGTGTGATGAATAACCACAATCATCTAAACGTTTCATTATGTCATTACTATTAGTCGAGTTATTCATGCTGTTTCACCTCGGGGTTAACGGTGAGCCCCAACATCTCCACCGTCGACCCTTTACCGTATAAGGGGATATCGTCCAAGTAGATACTGGTGGTGCTGGCTTCAGTAGGAGAGTCGCCGGCACTGGTGGTGGCACCGCTACTGCCGTTGAAGCTGATGCGACTGGCGCCAGCCCCTGCCCCGGCAGTGCCCAAGTTCGACAGCTGGACGACATTATTAAGTAAGTTATCGAAGGCACTGGCGGTGATTTCGATGGCTGAGGGTGTCGAGATGCCTGCCAGTGCTGACAGCGGGTTATTAGTACCTGCCACTGAAGCAATGGCGGCGGGAGTACCACCGGAAATCTGGGGAGTCAGCGCCACTGTGGCTGCTCCCAGAGCCGCTCCCAGCGTCTTATTTGGTGCCAGAGTGCCTGGTGCCAGCAGCCCCAGGGCTCCCGACCCCACCTGAAGCTGGCGCTTATTGTTATATGAGTGGACGCCGTCCAGAAGGTGGAATTTGGTCATGTCGTGAATAAGATCCATCGAGTTTTTCATTGCCAACACACTGGCCAAGAGCCGGGAACTGACGATATCAAAGATTTTCGGTGCCTGGTAGATGTTGGCGCCGATGACGTAGTAGTCCTCAAGCGGCTCTGTCCGCGACGGCGGCGGGTCGTTGTTATTATTATCAGTAATCTTCTTCTCCCCTAGCGTCCGTCGCTGTTTGCGAATCACCCAGAAGTCAGGCTCTCTGGTATAGGCAATGGCATACTCGACGCCGTTCATCCAGGCAAGCTTGCTTTGGAGGTACTGGTAGAACGTCATCCCTTGGGGGATTTGCACCTGCTGGTGCTGGAACTGCATGATGACGGTCTGGTTGTTAGACGTCCGGTCGTAGAACGGCGACAACCCAAAGTACTCGAGGACGTTGCCGGTGTGGAGCCCGCGCTCCTGGATGAACTCCGGCAGCTTCCATTGGATCTCGTCGAGCGCTTCGTTCATGGAGATGTATGGATAGTGCGCGCCAACGTTACGATTGAGACAAATGGTTAACCATTGATGAAGGAAATGACATTTAAGAATCTGATATGAAACTGATGATGTAATTATTAGTTATGACCAGACTCAACTAAAGGGCATTGAAAACTTATAGTCTAGCCATTGATAAATTATCGCGTTGTAAGAGTTAAAGTGTGACAATGATAAAAAGGTAATTTTGCTACAGATTAGATCGTCTTGGGTATGTCATCAATTATCGTGTCTATACAGGCCCCGCTCAGTAGCTTTTGTCGTGGAGAACGCGTTCAAAGTCAAAGTGGGTCGCCACCGCGTCCTCGCGGCGCTGGCGATCAATGTCGGCGATGTAAGCGCTCAATTGGCGGCGCAACGACTCCGTCTCCTGGGCCATGTCTTCAGCAGAACGGTCGACTCTGTCGGCGTCTTTCTGTTCAAGCTCGGCGCCGTGGTGGTCGCGGTACGCCTTTTTGCGGGCAAAGAACTCCTTATACTCCTCTTCAAGGTCCAGCTGTTCCTGCGCCTTATAGATGGAGTCGCCCCAGCCGTCGTCCTTATGGCGAGGGATGATATGGGTGTGGAGGTGCGGCACCAGCTGGCCCAGCTCGGGCCCGTCTTGTATGGCGATATTGAGGGCGTCGGCTTTATACGTCTGCTGAATGAACTTGTGGATGAGCTGGATGGTGTTCATATAATCGGTCAGCTCCTCCCACAGGAGGTCGGCGAGCCTGAGCACCAGCGTCCGCAAGGGCACCACTAGCACGTGGCCGGGCACTAAGGGCCGCACGTTGACGAGCGCGTAGCAGTACTTGGAGCGGAAGAACACCTGGCTGGTGACGACCCATTTGTAGAAGTATATCTCTGACATTTTGGCGGTAAATTGGTGGTATCAATCAGGGTCAATTGCCGCCGATGAGGGCAAACGGGCGCCGGGCGAATTTATACTATGGCGGGTGCGCGACCGGCGCAAGCCGCCCCACAATGATAAGAGGGAGAACACTAAACGATTATGCGTAATGATTACGGGGTGCGGTTAAGCAAGTAGCTATTGATGTTGGCGCGGATGGCGTTGGCCTTGGTGGCACAGGCGTCTAACGTAGTAGTGACGCCGCTGGCGTCGCCGTCGAGCCACATGCCGACGATGCCGTCGTCGGCCAACGCCATGAAACTGGCGACGCCGGCGCCGCTGGCGCCCAGGGTGACGACGTCCCTCACCTCGATCTCGGCATCGACAAGCGCCACCAGGGCACAGTTCACCATCCACAGCGCAAGCCGGTGGAGGTTGCTGGGGTCGTCGCAGGCCATCACGTGGACGTAGACGTCGATCGTCAGCTTGGGGTACTTGCTAAGGAGCACCAGCGGCAACAAACTCGTCTCGACAAACAGCGACAACCGCTGCTCGACGCCAGTGAGCTCCAGGAAGCTGGGGGCGCCGTCGGTGCCCTGAGGGACGTGGGGCATAAACTTCGTCTCCACCAGGAACAGGCCTCGACTGATAAACAGGTTATTTATCGGGCGCGGACCGTATACTGAACACGCTAATATAATCAGCCCGTCGCCCACTTCCATGTAGCACAGCCCGTTGGCGTTATCGATGTTGCCCGCTTGCACGAAAAACTTGTCTTCGGTAGTGGCATCGGACATGGTGACGTCCTTTTCTGGCTCATTATCCTTAGGGTTTGATGATATCCCCACGGCGGGGGTGATGGCGTTTGCCGGTCCTAGCAACCGTCGTCTGTCCATTTATATTGGGGAGACTTTGATATATGGCGATGGCGGCGCTAAGATGGGCTTTTGGTGCGCGCTGCGCGGGGCGCCGCGAGCGATGGGCACGCTACTACAAATAATTGAAGGTATGAAAAGCTGTGTTTATACTCGTACAAAAAGTGTCTCATAATAGTACATAATCCCAGATTAGGTTAGTTTACAAGGTCATTAGGGTTCGTGGGGCGTGGAGGGGGTGGGGGTCACCTGCACCGGGAAATGTTCCACCGACAGCACCACAATCACGGGGTCCTTCGCTGTCAGTGCCGACAGCGAGTCGGCCACCGCGGCGGTGTCGACGGAGAGACGCGGCGGGCCCTTGGGCTCGGGGGAGTGCAACGGCAACGGTTCGGTTTCCAACGGCGTTGTCGTCGTCAGCGTCGCCGGCGACACTCCCGCCGACGTCAGCACGTCGAGGCGCGTGGTGGGCGGGGGGAGCAGCGCTTCCGTGAGAAGGGCCGCCGTCGGCGCGGGGAATACCGGCACCAGAGTGGAGGTGGATGGGGCGGGGGCGGGGGCGGCGACAGCGGCATGGGCCCCATGGTTGGGCAATAACTTGTAGGCGTACTGGATGAGGAACTCCACCACCAGTTGTGAAAGAGCGTATTCGTCGGGGTCCATGTCGTGGTCGGGATGGGACAAAATCAGCGGCTGGAAAATGGCGGCCAAGTTGCGCAGGGACATGAGGTTTTCGCAGGAGTGGTTTTGCACCATCGCCAAAAGATCGAGGATGTAGAATAAAAGCTGCTTCAGCAAGTTCGGCAACTGCAGCACCAACTGCTTATATTCTTCGATGGCGCAATGGACGTCGCGGGTCAACTTGCGGTAGTTTTTACCCTTGCGGGGCCGTTCCAGCGTCGGTGTCGTCACCAGCGGCCCCGCCGTCTCAGCGTCGTCGCCGGCCAGATTAAATCGATCAATGTTGGCCTCGGTGAGCGGCGACACGTCGTCGGCGTCGTCCTGACTTCGTAACAGCTTATTGGGGTTTTCCGCTTTGAATTTCATGTAGTTGATGATGCGGGGGCGTTCGCGTAACGGGTCACGAAAGCTTTCGTACATGTCCAACGGAATTAATGGTTCGGGTAATGCATTAAGGTAGCGGCGCAATATCAGAGCGGCGTCGTGGACGGTGTAGCCGTCCCAGGAGAGCTTTTTGCCAAAGTCCGGCGGGCTATCGAAGATCTGCTGGAGTTCTTTTAGCCGTTTCAGCGACCCGCCGACGCGGAAAATGCCCTCGACGGTCAACCCTTTCTTTTTAAGGTAGACGCCGCACTTGGCGACGACGATGGGGATGCGGCCGTACAGCTGGGTGTCGTCGGCGGAGTCGCTAAAGATGGAGATTTTGGCCAGCGCCTGGTCGATGGCGACGTCTAGCGGCACGCCAAAGTACTTGGAGTTGGTGTCAATCAAGGGGTTATGCTGCAAAAACGAGTCGCGGTGCTGCCGTATGCTGGTCAGCGCCTCGCTCATGTTAGTGTTAGAGTTGGAGCGGCCACGGGTGGCATTGGGGGCGTTGACGTTGGTCAGCGATCGCAGTTTGTGGTGGAGCAACGGGCGCAAGAACTCGCTGGCGCGGGGCAGGAGCGGCAGGGTGGCGAAGTTGAACTCGCTGGTGCCCAGCGACTGGGGGATGGGGATCAGCTGCGACGGGCCCGTCGGCGCCTGGAGGGAGTCGGCCTTGGTGGGGGAATGGTCGGAAAAGTCGCCATCGCCCATGTCGTTGACCAGGTCGCTCAGCAACATGCTCCCGCGCTTGAGGGTCTTCACCCACCCGAATATCGAATTCCGGTTACTCGGGCTCGACAGATGGCTCATGGGGCAACGCCAAACACTGGGGGATACTCGGCCCGCAAACGATTCAGGCTCTCGAGGGAAGCGTGGTGTCCAGCCTGGGTGTCACCGAAAGGAAAAAAAAAGGTCGCTCGCTCGCCCACGTCTTCCGTCCGGCATATTCGACCCGCACCCGTAGTCCACAAACCCTTGCCGTGCACATCGGTAAGATCGATTACAAAAATAGGCCCTGCCTGCCACCACCGCAAACCAACAGCAACGGTGACGGGGCTCGGGAATTTCACCCACCGCAGGAGGCGACGCGTCGCCACCCCTACGATAAGCTCCGTTGCGGTCACCCATGCCCACCGACTAGAGCCTAGCTTAACTTAGTGTTACTGGCTACTCTCTCACTGGTGACGCGTCGACGCTGGTAGGGTAATTCTAGTGACGCGGGGCGTTGGGGGTCTGGTCTCGCTCAGCGGTCGCGGCCGCTGCCTCTTTTGTTTATTTTTCCCTCGAGTGACGCCGCCTGCCCATTTCGGGGTAGAGTGCGTCGATCGGGCCCATCACCGCCAAACGGGCGAGCGTCCCTCCTCGCAACCTCCCCTGGCAACAAGATAATAATAACATATCAGCCTCTCAACAAAGCCTATTGTTTAAAGCCACTTGGAGGGTCGTCGCCCGCACTCAGGCGCCCCGAGCATGGTTGCCAGGGGGTTGAGGCAGCCACCGCTACTGAGGCAGCGTTTGCGTTGACGACCATGCACCTGTGGGTAAGGTTATGAGGGCCTGGCGAGCCCACCCAAGCCCCTAGGAATCCCCCGCCCGGCCACCATCGCATTTCAGCAACAAACACCGCTTGCGCCTACTGGCACCGACATAAGCATGATGCCGTCGCCGCTGGTGGTTTTTCTTGGGCTCACGCTCCGGGGCTGTCATCGCCACCTACTGACACCTGTGATTTATCGTTAAAAGCATATGTCGCGGTTTGTGCGATCGTATTCCCTACTGCGTAATCACCTGAGCGCTAATCTCTCTGTCTACTTTTTCATCCCTTGCCACCACGTCCTGGGAGAACGGTTACACTTACCCCCACACCAAAAACGCCCTAAAAATTAGAGTTACCTCAAAAATAGTGCCCCTAGTGTTGTTGACGTGGGCACAAGGTTTTTGACCTGCACACAGCCCCGGTTTAAGGTGGTGGGTGTCATTGCCACAGCCTCATGGGAGTCCTGCCGCGTTGACCCTTGCTGACCCCCAATTGGATCATTGGACCTCGTAGTGGGGATCTCACCCAGCTCCTGCCGTTTCTGCCACCTAATTTTAGCCATCAACGGGCTCATCACCGCCTTCCAAGGGGCTGTGGTTCGTATCTTGGTGGCTGACGATTGCCACCCATCACTCTCTGCACTTTCTTTTCCCAAGGGAATGATCTACATACTGTTTCAGCCTTGATTCCTTGGCTAATGACCGTCATCCCACTTTGTGGTCCATGGTGGCGATGCCGCCAGATTTTACTTTACTAAGGCTTGGTCTCACTACAGAGGTAACCATGTTGCAGCACCAGCCTAAGTCGCACCGAAAAATTCGAAGCGGTCTCCCACGCAAACCCTCATGGCGGACGACTTGTTTGGTGACGATGAAGAGGTAGCCCTCTCTCCCGAACAATCTCCCGTTTCGCCTGCGTTAGCCCCTGACAGTGACAACGATGACGACTCCAGCGATGCCCAGCCGCTCAAGGAGATCGACACCCTGTTACCGCGGCACGCCTTCACCGACTATTTCGACGCTAAGACTTATTCTCTTAAAGTGCCGAAATTCTTGAATGTCGACGCTCGTCCGTTTGATCCTAACAATTTTAAAGCCGAAGTGGAAAAGATCGAAGAACACATTCGCAAGTCGAATGATCTGGAGAAGCTCATCCAGGCCGAGCTCCTCTCGCAAAAATTGGTCAACGCCAACACCATTCGCTGGCGATACAGTTCGGGCGCGGGCCAGGACGTTATCAAGCAGAGTAACGCCCACTTTGTCGAGTGGGACGACGGCTCCATCAGTCTCAAGATCGGCAGCGAGTTGTTCGACTTTAAGCCGGCGGCAGTCACCGACTCGTGGCTCGTGAAGCTGCATGACGACTACGACATGCTTCAAACCGATGCCATCATCGGCGAGCTGGTCAACTTGATGCCGGTGTCGACGCAGACTAAAACCCATCAAATGTTGACGAAGACGGTGTCGGGGCAGCGGGTAAAGGGCAAGATTCTCAGCACTATCACTAAGGACGACCCCTTGGCCAAGCAACGTATTGCTGATGAAATGGAAAAGAAGTCGCTCAAGCTTAAACGGCAAATGGAAAACAAGCGTCGCGCCCAAGAAGACCGCGAGGGCCGGTCGGGATCGCCCCTGTTACACGAGCCGCTGTATTCTCGTTTCAACCGTAACTATGCTGGTGAGGATTACGACGAAGAAGACGATTTCGTTGCTGCTGATGACGATGAAATTGAGGAGGAAGAAGAGGAAGAGGAAGAAGAAGAAGAGTTTGACTCCGACGAAGAACGGCGCCGTGCCGACCGGTTGAAGAAGGTGAAGGAAGATGGTAAAGAACAGTATAAGGAAGAGTCCAACCGCAAACGACGGAGAATCATTGACTCTGACGACGACGAAGAGTAATAATATTTTCAGTCTTAGAAAGAATTCTTGTATAATTAACGCGCTTTTAATTTTTTGAAATTTCCCCAGGCGATGACGTAATTTGTAGTAGTCGGTTGTTCTCCAAAGTTTGACCGAAAATGCGACTTTAAGTGGAGAGATACCCCAATACCATGTCCCTCATTCGCCCGCTCCGTCTCCTTTTATTGGGCGCCCCCGGTCTGGGGAAAGGTACCCAGACGCTGAAACTTCTTAAGGAGTTCCCCACCATCAACGCAGTGTCGCTGGGAGACATTTTGCGGTCTGAAATCGCCAAGGGCAGTGGAATCGGTAAAGAAGCTGAAGGCTATATTAAGGAAGGGACGCTTGTCCCTGATCTGGTGATGGTGAAGTTGATTACGGGCCACCTTATGAATCCCAAATGGCCGGGTCTGGGAGAGAAGGCATCGTTTTTGCTCGATGGGTTCCCCCGCACGGTGCCTCAAGCGTCGCAATTGGACCAGGTGTTGGATAGCCACAATCGCGAGTTAAACATGGTGGTGGAGCTCGATGTCGACCAACGAGTGATTTTGGACCGTATCGAAGCCCGCTGGGTGCACGTGCCGCTGGGTCGTGTGTACAACTTGGACTATAATCCGCCAAAGAAACCCTATACTGACGACGTTACTGGCGAACCGTTGACGAAACGGGCCGACGATACCGCCGAAGTGTTTGGTAAGCGGTTAGACACGTACAACCGCGAATTGGCTCCGTTGAAGCAATACTACCAAAAGCGCGGCGTCCTTCACACGGTGCTGGGCAACACCTCCGACATTATCTACCCCAAGTTGTCCCAGTTGATCAAGGACAACTTCTGTAAATGAGATACGGTATTTATAGAAAAAATGTATCAGTATATATATATAGGTAAATGATAAAAGACCGGTCAACAGTCATTCGCCAGTATACGTTTGCCAGTTCTTGGTGATGTCGCGACCCTTGATCTGTCGAGGAGCCGTGCGAGCAGCGGTATCAGTGGGCAGCCGTTCGATAGACCCGATGGCACCGTATTTGCGACGGGCGGACGCCCACCGCCGCGGGTTTTGTTCTTCTTCGCGGAAAATGTCAATATCGGTTTCGTAGCCTCTCTCGTGGAGACCCGTGAGATCGTCGGCATTATCCAGTAAGATCTTGATGAAGCTGGGACGACGGTCAGCAAATGGGTCTTCAACATCACCCAAAAGCGGCAGACGCTCGCCCTTCTTCTTGGAGCACATACCAAATATCGTCACCAACAATGCCAATAATGCCACAAGCAACAAGCCACAAATGATCCCGATACCCACCAGCACCCACCCTAAATGGATGTGAAGAAACGGCAGATCGGGATTGATCCATTTGAGGTTAAGCGGCTTATCCAACACAAACACGCAGGGACCCAGATAGGGCAGATTAGGGTGTTCACATCCGTACAGCACCACCTCCACTTGATGGTCTTTATTATAGCCAGCAGCTTCGATCTTGTCGGTGTTGACGTATTGCAAATATGTCTTGGACCCTTGGTGACGACAAATTAATCCAGCCTTTTCATCAGTGAGATTAGTGGCAATCACTTTCGATGAATTATAAGGACAGCCAGTGACACAATCAAGGAGATTATTAAGTTCATTTTCGGGAACCAAGTGGAAGTTAAAAAGATTGGTAAGCTTATCAAAGCTGGAGGTGATGTTGAAATCCTTTAAACTCTCCTGTGATGGCACGAGGAGCGAAAACTTCGGTTTCTCTCCTCGAAGACCAAGAGCCTTCTCAAGACCGGGCACTAACTTTATTAACTCCAAAACGTTGGGAGCGTGAGTATCGGTGATGGTGGTATTAATCAACTGCTTCAATGGGATATTCAAATGGTCAGGAAGGATGACGTCAGGCACCAAGTGAATCACACCTTGGTTAAACAATACATCAGAGTCTGGAGGAACAAAAACACTGGTGTTGTTAAGGGTAAGATACGATGTCAGCTGACGAGGACGATCAACGAACACGTGCTCGCCATTCAAAAGCTTAAACTTGGTAGGCGATTTAGGCGAAAAGTCTGAGTAGATGGGCGATTTCACAAAGAGACCCTGAAGCACACTATTCATCCAGTGAGGGTGATCTTCAAGAAAATCATACACTAGACCCATAGTATTCCAATTGGTGTGGGGCTTGCATTGTGCTGAGATCGAGGCATCAACCTGGGCACAGGGAAGGAACGCAGAGTAGCCACCATCGTCATCAAAGTCAAATAACTTATGGGCTAAAAGCAACTCCAACGTCTTCAAACAGTTCTTTTTATCAAGGATGATATCACGAGTACGCCCGGCACTCATGATTTCTCCCATCACTCGTTTAAGCGATGATGGAAGCACCACTTCGCTATCAACCACGTATATCTCTGATTTGCCAGCATCGAAAGGTCCTTCAATGACGTTGATTGCATCGTTAAGCGTGATGATATCGCCATCTTCGTCAGTCGTCAACTTATGCTTAAAGCAGCCACTGACTCGCTTATTAGAACACATGAGTGAATCCACAAGCCCATGATTGGCTTTCTTTTCACTGAACTGATAAAGAAGTTGTTGCTTAGAGCTGAACTTGCGGATCATCATTTCATCGTCGCCAAAATCATCGCGATCAGTGACATCAACGAATAATCGATAATTCGACTTCTTTTCCTTAAGCAAGTGTCCGAGTTTGCGGAATTTAAGCTCTTCCACAAATTTCGAGTAATGAAGCGAGAAGAGCACTTTTTCAAGTGTCATTGACGCCACATTAGCATCGAGGGCCTTGATGGAAGTAGGGGTATCAAAAACGTGCACCACCGCGTCAGCGAGAACGACACTGACCACCAGGGCCGCACCATTAATTTCGACGTGTGTGGCATTATGCTTAACTTTGTGGCCGTTAAATTTGGAGTCAGTACCGTTAGGACCAATGATGTATCGCAGCAGACTGATGCTATCCAAGAATTTAGCAATATCTTTAGCCATGGTGGCCTGAGCATCTTCAGTCAATTCAATCTCCTTGACTTGTTGTGCTCGGTAAAGACCAGTATAGTATATCCGTTCAGTTTGGGAGAGGCCACCATAGATGGCAGTATCTGACGGTAAGAACACTGATCGGCGGTGCTTGAAGAACTTAGCACAGTAGTTAGGTTCACGTTGTTCCATTGACTGGAATAGCTGTTTAATAAAGCTAACCGCCGAACCATTGATGCTATCAGAGGCATCATTTAAGAGCACCCGACACGCCTTTGGTTTCTCTGGAAGCAATCTCATAATCCCTTGGATAAACAGTTTCTGGTGTTTTGCGTAAATATCCTCTTCCACAATGGGAGCGACATAGTCCACCACATACTCCATCAGCTCAAAGTCAGGCACGATCTCGATGGTATAGTTTGAACCATCGGGGTTTTGGTATGCTGTTTCAAAAATCACCGGTTCCTTTGGCATCCACCCGACTCGCATCCGCTGGTAAAGGATGTACTTATAAAGCTCCTCAACTTCGCCTTCATCGACAAACGCAGCGTTGACTGGAGCAAACAACGTGATGTTCTCCATCAAGTTGATTTCGGGGACCAACCCTTTCCTCTGGATAAGCCGTAGGAACTTGGAGTACTGTGGCTGGGACGAGAGGATATCGATAATGGACGACGGCGACGGCGCCGGCTGCCGGGAGCTGGTCTTGGTCGCCGCCGCTGCCACCATCGCTAGCGCGAGGTGGAACACCATCAACAACCCTAGCACCATTTATTCGCAAATGTAAGGATACCGACGGCAGGGGCGGGAGGGGAGGGGGGACTAACGATGGATGCTGCTGCGGTCGCACGGGCCAAGGGTGGGTGGGTGGCTCGCTCCACAAAACCGCACACCCACACGTGCCAGCTTCCCCAGTGCGGGTGTGGCTAGTGAACGAGACCAGTGGCACAGGGAGAAAAACGTAGTAGCTAGCAGGTATTAGAAGAACACAACGATAATTGAAATTATTTATCAACAGAAGAATACCAAAAACATTCTTGATACTATTAGCATTTAGCTTAGGGTGGTAGTTGCGTTAATTACGAGACGGTGATTGGCATAGCTTAGCGGCTAAGATAAGTGAGGGGTCAAATTGGTAGCCATCATTTACAATAGATTTTGCCACATAAAACTTTTTGCTGGTATTGGCGGGATTATGTCGGATGCATATGTCCTGTCACCTTTGACGTATGTCAGGTCCAATCGTCTGCTCTATATTATGCTTTACGCGATTCTGTGCGCACCATAGTGATGGCCATAACATCGCGCCTCGACGACATTTATACGGGTCTCTGGGTGCTTCACGGGTCAATCTGGGGGGTGCTAGCACGTAAGGGGCTTATAGCGCTTACGACGTTCAATCTGGCCTATCTTGGCGGAGTGGTGTGGGCTAATTTTGCCGCGTGTGTGGTGATGGGATGTCTTCAATCCAGTACCAAAATATGGACTCAGGTGGGTCACCCTAACCCAATATTTGTTGGGCTTACTACTGGGTTCTGTGGGACGCTATCGCTGTTCTCATCAGTGATTGTGGAGCTGGTAACCCTCGCCATTAACATCGACCATGTCTCGGTGCCTGCTCCTGGCTACGGAACAATGCAAGTGTTTGACGTGATCATCGGTCAATTTGCCATTAGCTACGTCGGGTTACTATTAGGTGGACACCTTGGTGAATGGCTAGAGCAAACGGTCCCGAAATTAGACCGGGGATATCGGTTTGTCGTGGTTATTGGTGCTGCTATTGGTGTTGGTTTGATAATTGCCGATGCCATCATCATCGGCACTGTTGCTCTGTCACGGGAATGGACGTTTAGTGTTCTTTTCGCTCCATTAGGGGCATTAATTCGTTGGCAACTCCTGAAGCTTAACAATGCGCAGTGGTTCTACGGGACGTATATCGCTAATGCTGTGGGTACAGTGCTGCTCCTGGTGTTTACTCTATTACAATTCGGGTTAACCACTCACCGTACCCCGCTTGTAACCGATTATACTGCTCGTCAGGTACTTGTGGGTCTAGACGATGGCTTTTGTGGAGGGCTCACCACGGTGAGTACATTTGTTGTTGAGCTTAAGAAATCCAGTCGAGGCAAAGCCTATGGGTATTTCATTGTTTCAGTATTGTCCACTTTCATTATGGTGCTTCTTGTCCTTGGTTCTTACCACTGGACCAAAGGGCTCGTCAGATAAATTCTTATGGTGTGGCCAAATTGAAGGTCGCGGAAAAGACGGCGAGATCGATGGGCTCTTTTAAATAAATATCACGTACGATACGTATAAATCACAGAAAGTTTGAAGTTGCATCTCCTTGTGATCGATTATAGAGGTTTCATATACCATTTAGGTTCAAAGTTTTCATCATTGCCCTTCGCTCTTTGGACTAAGCTGAATNAAAAAAAAGGAGGAGCTTAAGACGTGGGTTTGAGTGATTCAAACTCTGTATTGGCCTCAAATCCTTTTGGTGTTTGATTTTTGACTATCAGGCTTGGTAAGATACAAACTGTATTGCGTGATCTTTAGCGAGTCATTGATTTTTAAAATGAAATTCGCTATGGCCGTCGCTTATTTTACCACACACCACGCTCAAGAAGATGTTGGCATTCCGGAAGGCAAACCATCTAATCGGGTAGTGACTTTTTCGCCTCTGATCCCTATAATGTTGGAATGACCTTTGGTTTACTTATGCTAAAATTTTTTGGCCCGAATGCGACTAATAGTAGGGGGGGGGGCAACTGTAAACGCTAGTGAATTTAGACTTCATACCTGATCGAGATTACACAACATCAAATCGAGAGCTTAACTTTGAACTATATAAAAACGACAAAAATGATTCCGCCCGGGCTCGATCCGGGGACCTCATCCGTGTTAAGGATGCGCCATAACCAACTAGACTACGGAACCTGTTGAAAAATGTCGTGTAAAATGCGGATTACCAGATCGGGTTTGTCTGGCACATAGAGCCGATGCTGGTGGAGGGATCTGGTAGGTTCCAGATGCCGATGGATGTCCGGCCACCGTCAACTTGACCTCCTCCTGAGGCCGTATACATGGTTAGCGCACCCAAATCTTCAGAAACAGCTTGCATGGTTTTGTTACCCTCGTGGAACATCTCTTGGATGGCCTTCATGTAGTAGGTATCTTCATTCAAGATTTACCCGAAGAGTTCGACCCATTCGGGCATTCCTTGGCCAGAAATCATTGCAGGTAACAACTGCGCAATTGAAAATTACTTGACATTTTCTGTTTGCTTTTGAGCAGTGGTTGTACACCTGAATGGTGCTTACGCCGTCTGAAACCATAGTATAACTGGCTATCACGATCCCGCAAGGGAGAAAACGGGGTTCGAATTCTTGTGGTATTATCGTGGTATTATGTATCGGAAGTCCTTCTATTGTCTACAGCCCAACATTTTTCTCGCCCTATCAACCGAGGAGAGGCAAACCCTGGCAAAGACCAGGTGTAACTTCCGCGAGTCGCGGGTATCAAATTCTTGATGTTTTTTCTTAGTCGACCTTAGGTGAAGTTTATAAGTTATTTTTACAGACGATAGATAGATACTAATGCAAGTTTATGAAAATATGATAAAAGGGCAGGTCGAGTATAGGTCGGGGTCGCAAGCAAAGTTACCCACGACTGTACGCGCGATGATTTTGTGATAGAGGTATAAAGCACTAAACATATACAATTGACTTTCGGTCGCGAACCGACAAATAAGTGAGTATTACAAATTAATACAACAAAAACTCAAACTACTACTACTTTACAAAAACCAAACAACTTTATACAACTTTTCAAACCTGAAATAACTGCCAAAAAGTCTAACAACAAACCAATAGTTTAGAACCGGTATATGGTCTGACCGAAACCCTCGGAATTCGACTTCCGGCCGTCAAGAGTCTTACTTCCGGTCTACATCGGACCGATGTCGAATAAAGCAAAACAAGCAATGATACAAAGTGAACATCCATACCTCCTAATAGGAATCTACAGATATAACCAACAACAAAAAAAAAAAAACAACGGTAGTGACCATGTCTGGGAAGGTGCGGGCGGGGGGCTGGCTCTTAGGGGAGTCGGCTGGTATGAGGGGGCGGGCGGCGTGTCGCG